>VDFB02131237.1:0-43005 GCA_007258455.2 Sequoia sempervirens | reverse complement strand
TATATGATTATAATAATGATTATGTAACTTATTTAAGAACTCAGTAGCCACAAGATGACTACTCATAACCTGATACATACTATAGGATTAGGGGCATAACACCACAAGCTACATTAAAGATGTCATTGTTATTGGATTGAGCAACCACATTATGGTTTAGGGTAGCACTCCTCAATGGAAGAATGAAATCTTGAGTAGCTCTTATTATAAATAATAATTAGAAAGGGTAATCAAATTTAGATAAAAATAAAGAGGTTACTCATATATGAAAACAAATGGGAAAATACAAACCCTAAAGCTGATGCAAGAGTGGTTAATCCTTAAAGAAGATGAGATAGATAAATAAGTGGAAAATCCTTAAAGAATAATGTATCAAAGAAACATTGGGGTGGATAAGGAAGATAATATTTAAAAATGATAAATAAAATTAAAAAATGCAAATTTGAAAACCCTAGTGCTGATAAGAAACCTTAGGAAAAAATATAGGTTGTGGATAATCAAATGAGTTTTTGAAAATAAATTTTTCCTTCGCATGGTCTAGAATAATCCAATAAAATGCACAAGTACAATAAATTAACCTATATTAATTAATGTGTGTAAATTTGAGGGGCTAATGCATTATGAATTTAATGATAAACATATATAAATTAAAGAAGACAATTAGGGGTACTTTTCCCAATGATCAAATAATATATGTTGTTCATTGAAGATCACAAACTTTTACTCTTTTTGGCTTGAAAGTGTAATCTCTCTATTAGTGAAGTGCGTTATATTGTGTGCTAGATATGTGCTCTATCTAGGCTTAAATCCTCAGGTTTAGGTCTACACCACAATTGCATATTCATGATGTGTTCGGATTTGGCCTTGCACTATGTATACTTTTGCTCTTTGATATGTTGAATTCACCTTTAATTACTCTATCTTCTTTTCTCCTATGTGATTGATGGTATTTAAAAATTCCTTGGATGAGTTGTCATTATGTCACAAAAGATGTGTGAAATCCTAAGTTAACCCCCATAATTATGTATAGTTTGTTTTTAGTTGCTCCTTAAATGCTCCTAGGATGAGGGAGGATGTATGAGGGATGAGAGATGATCAAATGAATGCTAATGAATTTCTTTAAATACTAGCACACAACACTAAATCACACATGTACTTAGTGATAGTTGATCAATTTTAATTTTTTAATGTTGAAAAAGTTGCTTGGATGAAGGTTGATTGTAGAATTGACTTTGAGATCATAAAAATGACTCTAGTGAACAAACAATCAAATCTAAATAAATAATAATTAAATTAGAATAAATATACCAACACATGTAGTAAATACACCCAATCACTGTGAAATTGATTATTAATAGATAAATTATCTAATCTAAATAGATAATGACTAAATTAAAACAAGTAACACGTAGTGGCTAGTACTTGCCTTTATAGTATTGTAATTATTATTTTATAGATTTGAAAAAAAATAAATGTAAGTTTTATTGTGAACAAAAATAAATGTAAGTTTTATTGTGAACAAAAATAAATGTAAGTTTTATTGTGAACAAAAATAAATGTAAGTTTTGTTAATTATAGTGTTTTAGTATTGTTAATCATTTCTTTGCATGACCTAACTCTAACCCTAACTCACACCCTAACTCTAACCCTAATCCTAACCCTAACCCTAACTCTAACTCTAACAATAAATTTTAAACCATTATCCTAATCCTAAACCTATCTCTAACCCTAACTATCATTGTAACACTATCCATAACTATGTCGTAACTCTAACTCTAATAATAAAGAATTATAGAGTGACATTACAAAAAAATCTATGAATTAATATTGGAAATTAAATTTGAAATAAAAATATTAGATGAATAAAATTTTGGAGCATTATATCTAATAATCATATTTTAGTGATTTTTATTAATAATATTTTATTTTTAATTTATTTTAATTTTTGAATAGTTCTAACCATAAGTTTTACCTTATTCTTAATTCTAATTCCAATCCTAATTATAATGCTTTTAAGATTATAATAATTAATAATAATAGGATTAGAATTATAATTTAATTAATAATTATAATAACTTTAGTTATTTTAATTTAATTTTTATTTGTATTTATGTAGTTTTGAAGTTAATAAAATTTGGAAAATAAAAAATGACAATATCAAATAATTTAATTTAAATTTTTATTTTAATTGTGTAAAATCAAATCCTAATTTATAGATGTGCTTTAATTTAAGTTTTATTTTATTATTTTAATAGTATAAAATAACTAATTGATTTTTGTAAATTTTCTTTAATAAAAAAATAAGAATTATACACATTAAAAATATCATTTTTAAAAAATATAAAAATAAGTAACATTTATGTATTTTAAAAAGATTTAATGAAATGATTTTATAAAGATTTAATGAAATGATTTTATAAAGAAAAAAATTGAAATTTAAAAAAAAAATGTTAAATAGAAAAATATTTTTTACAATTTTTAAAGTTAAGTATTTAACATGTTCACTTTAAAAAATTAAATTATATTTGAGAAGAATAAAATTCTAATTTTTATTGATTCAAAATCAACTTATTAATAACTTGAAGATTATAAAATTCTAGTTTTTATTGATTCAAAACCAACTTATTAATAACTAATTAACAAAATGAGTTAAAGCACTTATTGCAATAGTACAATGAGTACTAATAAATATAAAAATAAAATGGAAAATAATAAATATATCCTCAACGAAATGTGAAATGTATAATTGAGTTCAAAAACTATTGCAATAGTACGACAAGTATTAATAAATATAAAAATAAAATGGAAAAGAATAAATATTTCAACATGTGATCACAAAGTTGATAAAAAAAATACGGATACAATCTAACTAGAAACATTTGACAATAATCTTCATGGAATGTGAAAATCTTTCCTCAACGTGATCACCGCGTGTGAAACCTATAAATTGAGTTGAAACACTATTGCAAAGTATTGAAAGTATTAATAAATATACAAATAAAATAGAAAAGAACAAATATTTCCTCCTCGTGTGATCATGTAATCACAGAGCTGATGAAAAATTACGGATACAATCTAATCTAGAAACATTTGATGTTAATCTTCATAAATTATGAAAATTTATTCTCATTAAAAAAATAAATATATAAAAATATCTAGGAAAATGAGCTGAACTACAATATCGCACCACTTGTCATTTGTCATGTATAAGACATTTCCTCAAGATGGGCGCAAAACTAATTAGGAAATTGCATGGTACGCAAATTTCACCATACCGTAGACTACATAGGTGTTCATCCAAGTAAATTTTGATGCCGATAAAAATAATTAGACCAAATTTGGGCTGGTCTGTTATTACTCAAGCAGGGAAGCGGGCACGGCATTCCTGTATACCAATTCACTTGCTTACGTGGGCACGCCTTTTTTACTTTTCTCCCCTTTCACGAGAGGTCGGTACCTCCCTCATGCATTGTGTTTTCTCCCTCCTTGTCAACGAAATCACAATCTGTGAGGGAAACATACATGAAGTTTGATTAAGAGCAGCAAGAGGAAGAGGAAAACGCATATGATAATTCATTTCTTTTATTATTATGGGTCTCTGTATATCCTCAAGCAAGAGGAAGGTGAGTGGTTCGAGCAGCCAGAGGGAGAAGGAGAAGGAGAAAGAGAGGGAGAAGGACAAGGGTAAGTCACCTACTACCACGACCACGACCACCACCACCAAGAAGAAGAGCAGTCGCCTTGTGGCAGCGGCGGCGCATGGAAAGCGCTGGAATTTTGGTTATGATAGAGATTTTGATGACAAATATGAGATTGGGAAATTGCTGGGCCACGGTCAGTTTGGCTACACTTACGTTGCCACTCACAAACACACTGGCGAGAGAGTTGCAGTGAAACGTATTGAAAAGAAAAAGGTAATAACATTGCAAAAACCAACATATTGCAATCAATTTTGAGGGAAATGACTTCGATCTCTAGTTTCGTTTTCTATCCACACCCATGGGATTATTCATTATTCCGATCTATTAATATAATTTGGGAGAGTCATTTTTTATATAAATTCATTACCATAACTACTGTGTGGACATGCTTCTAATCCTATATAATGACTCACTCAGTAGTTGAAATTCCTGTTTTCAATCTACTGTAGGTGTGATTTATCGTTTTATATATAGTAGATCTCTGTGCAGGACATTGTGCTAGAGTATGCAGCACAGAATGCTTAGCCACACATCATTTCAAATATACATGAATCTATGATGTATAGGACATTCATGACCACAAACCCCATCCTTTACTTGAACTAATTAGCCAAAACAATTCAGTATTTCAAACAAACACCATATTTTTGATGTGTAGGACATCCCTGGCCATGCACCCAATCTCTTACTTGATCTAATTAGCAAAAAAGTTTTAGCATTTCAAACAAACATGATATCTTTGATGGGTGGGACATCCCTGGCCATGAGTCCAATCTCTTTCTTGACCCAATAAGCCAAATAAATTGATGTTTTTTTCTCCCAGGTCTTAAAGGATGCAGCTTTAGCAAGCAATTTTGTGAATAGCTGAATTGATTGTATTCGATAGAACACAACTTTACCACCAATATCTCCTTACTATGCTTTTCGGCATCTGTGCACAAATGATTATTCTTAATAGTGCTACTCCACAGTCATAGCTATGATAGAATCTGTTATTCTTTCTGCTTGTTTCTGCAGTTTAATCTCCTCTTAGGTACTAGAGGAGATGAATGGTGATTTTTCTTTTGACATTCATTTTTCTCCCATGCCATGTATGATGCTGTGGATCATAATTATTTCCCAACTGTTATAGTCTTTGTATTTTGTATTAAAGTGTGGATTGACTTGCCTCTATAGTCAAATCCTTGCTACATTGACTAGAACATCTTCCAGTTTTGCCCAAACCCATTAAATTTTGGGATTAGCTGGTCTTGTTTAGACTGAATCATCAATCTTTTATCTTGTTCAAATTTCTTCTGTATTAATTTTGTTCATTTTTAAATATATCAGCGTTTTTGGCTAGACTTCTTGCCCTCATCTGCATAATTCAGAGTGCTATAGTGCCATAATCAGTATCCTAATCAATATATATTTTTTTGATTTGCCTCATTAATACATTAATATATATACAATAGATCTCTGTGCAGTACATCGTGCTAGATTTTGCAGCATAGAATGCTTAGCCATACAGCATTTCAAATATACATGATATCTTTGATGTATAGGACATTCATGGTCACATATCTGAGTCCGTTACTTGACCCATTTAGCCAAAACAATTCTGTATTTCCAACAAACACAATATTTTTGATGTGTAGGACATTCCTAGCCATGCATTCAATCTCTTACATGACCTAATTAGCAAAAAAAATTCAGCATTTCAAATAAACATGATATCTTTGATGTGTAGGACATCCGTAGCCATGAACCTAATCTCTTTCTTGACCCAATTAGCCAAATGAATTTATGTTTTTCTCTCCCAGGTCTTAGAGTATGCAGTTTCAGCAAGCAATTTTATGCTTAGCTGAATTGATTTTATTCGATAGAACACAACTTTACCACCAATATCTCCTTACTATGCTTCTAAGCATCTGTGCACAAATGATTATTCTTAATAATGCTACTCAACGGTTCTAGCTATGATAGAATCTGTTATTCTTTCTGCTAGTTTTTTCTGTGGTTTAATCTCCTCTTAGGGACTAGAAGAAATTTATGGTGATTTTTCTTTTGACATTCGTTTTTCTCCCATGCCATATATGATGCTGTGGATCACAATTATTTCCCAACTGTTATAGTTATTGTATTTTGTATGGAAGTGTGGATTGACTTGCTATAGTCACATCCATGTTATATTGACTATAAGAACTTCCAGTTTTGCCCAAACTCCTTAAATTTTAGCTGGTATGGTTTAGACCTAACCACCAATCTTCTATCTTGTTCAAATGTCTTCTGTATAAACTTTGTTCATTTTTATATATGTCAGTTTTTTTGATTAGACTTCTTGACCCCTCATCTGCATAATTCATAGTGCTATAGTGTCATAGTCAGAATCGTAATCAATACAAATTATTGGTTTGCCTCATTAATACATTAACATATATTCTTATGCAGGCTGATTTGCCATCATGTTTTCACTTACATTGTATAAACCGATTACAAGTCTCACTTTGGTAATTCAGCGTTCTTATATAGCCTAATTAGTGGTCAATAATTCTGACTTAGAAATACACAAATGAACAGTGTTACGAGCCTAGCTAATTCTAAAACTTGCTGTTTTTGGAAATTTGAACTGAAATTGTAAAACTCAGAAATCCTAGAAAAGAAATCTGTCAACTAAATTCTGAAATATAAATTCTCGAGACATGAAAGGAAAAAGGATTTAGAGAGTCTTTTTATAGAAATATCAAATATGCAATAAAACTCTGAACAACCAATCATGAAAACATTCCAAGCTGGCAGGGGAGCTTGATCTGTAATTTTATCAAATATATCGTAGAAACTATGAAATTACTAAACTAACTGCTGTCCTACATGTTCAATTACAAATGACAGTCGATAAGGCAGAATGTTATGCTAGAAATAGAGAAATATCAGAAAATTGCAATAACCCACACATAACACAGATAACTTTTATCTTGGAAACCCTCCCCCCCCCAAGAGGGAAATACCAGCTGGTAGTGGCAAATGCCTGATTACCCATTGATATTATTATCAACAACATATGTACAGTTAGGGGATACAACCAATTGTTTCTCCAATTGCTCACTGTCAAGCTTACAAAGTCTCCTTCAGCTGAATTCTCCTTGTATCAACACATACAACACTCTCCATTTTATAGAATTTTGAAACCTTTCCTGTGCACTGGAAGACTTCAATTTGGAATTGGGAGCACCAAATGTCGGTTTATTTCAAATTCTCTGTTCCCTGTGTTGTGACAAAGCCACTGGTTTTTATCAGGTGACGGTTTTGTTTCAACCTCCTATCATAAGGTGGTGGTTTTGTCCTGTCAACAAAACCAAGTAATTTCTGGAGTTTTCAATGTCTGGACGCCATTTAACTGATGAAGATTTTGACTGTTCAGATTCATATGGATTAGAGCTACTCCTAATTTTGGGATAGCCAATCTTTGATCAAGTGCAAAGTTTAATCCCCATTACAATATGCCCTGCCATATTTATAAGCAATAAAACCTGCTTTAAATAATCAATCTTTGTTTCACCAGGAAGCAATCTAAAAATAACTAATCTTTGCTTTATCCCAAAACAATTTGAAAATAAATATTCTCTACCCGATCATGTAATGTCCTTACCAAATTTTTTCATCAAACTTGCAAATTTCTCAACTTTAGCTTACAGGCATTTTGTCAAACAGTTGGTGGAACATTGAAAACCATTCAATTTTTCTTAGTTTTATGATCAAGAACAGCTGCAACTATTTTTTCTTAGTTGGCAAGTATTGAACAAATCATTGGAATTTTAACAGACAGTTGGCCAACATTCTTTATATATATGAAATCAGCTGATACCAAACATATTTAAACTGATACAACTTTCATACTAACCCCCTTTGAACTGTAGCTGATTACATAATAGTATAATACTGGTATTGCATTGGAATGATGCTGGATAATACAAAGAAATGATGTTGTAAGTCACATTCATGGCTGTAGCTGTTCTTGCAGATGTAGATCTGTATGTTTAAATGCCTTAGATGGTGTTGGAACTGATGCTAATGATAAGTAATTTCCATAGTCTGTTCAAACAACCGATTCACCCTCATTTCAAGTATTTTGTTTCAATTTGTATCAATTTTCAGAAATTCTGGTTTTCAATATAGGATTTCACAGTGTTCATATTTCATTCTTTTCCTGTGGTTTATATTTCAAAAAAAGTTTAGCTCTTCCAGTTTATCATTAGCTTTTTTTCCAGATTTTCAGCAGCTGGACTTTTTTCTATACAAAATTTAAGTTTCCCATCTAAATCAGTCCCAGATCTTGGAGGGTTAAACGGTTATGGCTAGATACCTAGGAAGCTTTTTTCTGCTACCTTGGTCTAATTCTAGTTGAAATTAAATTGTGGTTCATTTCCTTTCACAGGAGAAGGCTCCTTAGTCTTGCCATTATTGGACAATACTAGACTCAGGATTTAGGCTATTGGGAAATCTTGTTTGACATTGAATACTTTTGTAATGTAAGGTACCAGAAAAATCTTTTTTCATTTCTTAAAATTCATCTTCTAATGAACTATAATTCATTAATTTGGTTAATCCAATGGTTAGCTTTAATTTTTATTGCTTGCCCTACATTATTGAATTTCCTTTTCATATGTGATGCATCATGATTCTCTCACATCTTGCCTTCAGATAGTTGCATTGCATGTTACAATCACTGCTACTTGTACAAAGTTCTGCAAAGTATTACAATTGCATTTGGTTGCAAGTTAAAATGGGTATCAAGTCTAAGAAATACATTATTATGTACATGAACTCCACTACATTTTTTGAAGGATTTTATAAATCTATTGATATGAGGTTATCATCTAATATAAAATTGAATTATTTGTAGGCCATCATGATGTCGTGGACTCCTGGCTAAATCAAAATTAGAACTTTAGTTTAAGACACACAAAATTCAATCATACTTCTGAACCAAAATAAAGTACCACTTTCCAAGAAGTAGGGTTTTTATGTACATCTTGGGTCCAAGTACCTTGAGAGCAGCTGCATAGAAGTAGATATAGAGCCCCTCATGGTTATTTCTATAATGGTTCTAACTTATGGGTTTATTGTCCATGGCTGATTGTAATGTGTTCTTACAAGTATTAAACTTAGGTGTTCATCACTGGAAAGGAACATTAGTCTCTTTTTGAGGTAAAATGACTGATTTCTCCTTGATGGCATTACAGATGGTTCTGCCAATTGCTTTTGAAGATGTTAAGAGAGAGGTGAAGATACTGCAAGCTCTGAATGGGCATGAAAATGTGGTTCAATTTCACAATGCATTTGAGGATGATGATTTTGTTTACATTGTAATGGAGTAAGTACCTGCTGTTTTCATATTCAATACTTTTTCATGAAGTGAGTAATTGATCATAAATTATAAAGAGTCCATTTTTTAATTTTGTTTAAATATTTTTACATAGTTATTTGGTGGAGTTACATCTGAGTTGACAAAGCTGATGTAAATATTTTTTTTCAGAAATAATATAATCAGGTTTGAATTCTCATATTTGATATACTGGCATATTTTAATATGCATCAAGAATTATCACATATGCTTAGTACTATGTCTAACATTGACAATCAAATTTCATCTAATATGCAAATATTCTAGTTCAGGTAGAAATGATATTCATATTGGAGTGTTGCAACATTAAGGCATTTGTTTGATTTGTCATCCATGAATAGTAGATGTGTTAAAGTTGTATACTTCATCATCTTGTTTTATTCTGAATATAAAAATATTGATTTGATGTTACGTTTAAAGAAAAATATAGAAAGAATTCATTTATGTTAATGAACATCATGTGCAATACCATGGTTGTTTTGCTGCCCTTTAGCCTTCTCAAGCAAGACCAAAGACACTTAAAGTGACTCTAACAATGCAAGCAGCCTTCCGTATCAAGTAATAGATTCCTTTGGCTATTATTGTCTGTACCTGTAACATGCCATAAGGTTTCCTATGTGTTCATTTACAATTTACTAACTTACAATTTCATTCCTTTAAAAACTTGAACACTGAATTCCCTGGTGTCAACATATTTGGAGGTTCAATGTATTGATGTTAGGAAAATTTGAAAGTTACAGTTTCTTCACGGCCATGAGGTTTCCTATGTGTTCATTTACAATTTAGTAATTTACTATTTCATTCCTTTAAAAATTTGAACACTGAATTCCCTGGTGTCAATGAATCTGGAGGTTCAATGCATTAGTGTTCGGAAAATTAGGATAGAGCATTTTGTGATATCACTGCAAAAGTAAACACTAGGGATTCTGTGTGATCCAGAGTTAGACTTCATCATGGGTCTATACTATGATTAATTCTAGCAGGTATTAATTGAAGAATCATGAGAATCAACAAGTTTGCAAAAGAAAAGTTTAAAGATTATCCATGTACAGTGATGAAATTGTCTTAATGCTAGAGGGGCAAGGTTTGCAATCCACCATAGACTGTCTGCACTAAATTAATGTGTTAATGAATGACTTTACTTTTTTGTATTTGAAATAATTGTTTCTTTAGTCATTTATATTGTAAGAAGATTTAATTGATGAGGTTTGCATTTATTACAACCTTTTCAATGCAACACTTGTAAGCTGATGAGCTTTGGCCATTACTAAGGTATGTGGATGAAAGATTTTATGTTGCCTCACAATAGACAGTGCTCTCTCAGTTTTTATATTTTAACTTGCTTGAATTTTTTTCCTTGGTGGCATCATTTCCCATCAATTCTCTTATACTGTAATTCAATTTTATTCTCCTTTTGTTTTCCTAATGCAAGTCCTTAATGTGTTTCTGTTTATTAGACAATGTTAGCAAACCTATCTCATATGGATTGTTTGTCCTATGTGAGTTACTCTGATGATCTGCAGTTTGATGAAAAAGACTAAAATGGCCTCTGTGTCTCATCTTAATTCAATTGCATGCAAGGATTGCTGTTTTTTTGAACTTTTGTTATAGGATTTAAAAAAAATAAAATAAAATAATACAATTCATTTACAAATATTCTGCTCATATTAGCACCAACACGAGATCAATACAAGATCTTTGAGAGCACTAACATGAGATCAATACTAACACCTTTCAAGCAATCACACTAGAAACCTACAATGGAAGACCAAGAGTCACAACTAACTTTTAGATATCACAACCAGACTAGAATTCAGCAATGGAAGACCAAGAGTCACAACTTAGAATTCCACATTAGATGTCCCTCTGGGGATTTGAACTTGGGTCTCCACAACGAGAACCTGACACTTTAATTAATTGAACTCAACCCCTTGGACACTCTTATTGGATTGACACGTGCAACCTCTAAATATGGCTGGAGGAAACATCCAGCAGTTCTCTCTCTGTTATCTTCTACTCAGAGAATATGATTTCACAAACACAAGATGCAACATAAATGATTCTTATATTCACCAGTTGCTTGTAGATATTTCCATTGAATTTTCACTGAACCAGCGTCTCTTTCTCTCAGCTACTCTTTTCTCTTAGAATATAGTAACACAACCACAAAATATGACGAGTCTCTCTGTTTTATAACTGCTTCTACGACATGAAAGTAAAGCTGTATCATAGTGACCATAGATAGCACCTGTGGTCAATCTATGTTGGTTGTTGTTGTTCTTTTGTTTACTTTAACAATTATTGACCTGAGGAAAACATTTTGGAAACACTGTAGCAAAAGGGCCAGAAATGCACCATTAGAATTTTTATCTCATAGAGAAAAAGGATTACAACATCTAAATATATCTCACAAGCTTGAAGATAAAATATTTGGCTGTGTCATTGCTACACCTTCTATTCATTTTTTTATTGTCCTTCTCTTTAATTTTTCATTATCTATTAAAAATTGTCTTAAAGTGAGCTCGTCATCCCTATTTAAATAATTTTGGTATTTCCATATTTTGTGCGCTGTTCTAATTATTTTTTTGTCAACATAGTCAACTGTAGCAAATAAACTCTCACTTTCTGCACAAATATGATACTCATGTTCCAAAGAATGTTGTGTGAATGCAAATTTCCTGACTTGAGTAAATTATAAAGGAGCAGTGTGCATATCAATCCAGTTGGGAAATCTGCATCAGAAGAATGATATTTGAAACTTAAGCATTGTATTTGTGTGGATAATGTGAGGCTACTTGCTAAAGTTGACCAAGCTAACAAACAAAATATTAATGAGAACAGATTTCCACAATCCATGAAGATTATTGCCAAATGTTTCTGGATTAGATTGTGTTAGCATTTTTTGCATCAACGTCGATGCAAAAAATTCGAACACAATCTAATCCAGAAACATTTGGCAATAAACAAAATATTGAAATAGAGAAATCTGTAAATTATTGAAATAGATTGAAAAATGAAAAATTATACAGATTAAAGATATTTATCATAGGACATAATTTTTAATGGAGAATGAAAATTATACAGAAGGATATAAAATAGTTTTAATAGAAGGTGTGGGAATGAGAGCCAAATTTTTGATCTTTAAGCTTATAATATGTATTTATGTTTTGTAGTCCTTTTAGGCTTTGAAATAAAATTTTCACCTGGCAATGGGCCCATTGGATGGACCTGAAATATTAACTGTTTATATAAGAATTGTTGCAGTGTTTCCAGAATGTATTTCGTCAATTATTGTCCACTGCTGAAGCCCAAATCAGTCAATTAATGACTCATCACTTAACATTTTCAAATTGATTTAAATGATTGTTGATACAGTTTGACTGTCACTAACTCTGCCACAAACCATCTCTAAACGTTAATCACAAGTTACAACAGAACACAGATTACAACTGATAAACAGCCAGTATCTTACGAGAAAACTATGGACATAGCGCATTTCATTAAATGCATAATACATAATTATCGGTTGTACATTGGGCATTAGTATCAGCTGGACCCGATACTTTGGAGGGTCCTTGGTTGGGTTGCTTGTGGGTCAATTTGTAGCTCATAAAATATTTGTTGTTTACTTCTATGAGCTAAGTCCTAATGTCCATGATGCAAATTTGAAATTTGTGCTATAACACATGCTTGTAGTTCACCTCCAACATAGGGATACCGAGTAGGTAAGAAAACAGATGCTTGTTATTTCATCTCTATTTAGAGGTCTGTAAAGTTTGAAGAACACTATTTTTGTCAATCACGATCCACTTCACCTTGCAAATCCGTTTTGTTTTTAAGTAGTTGAATCATTGTTCTCTAGTACTCATCTTTGCCAATTGAGCTTGTAGCCTTGTAGTTTATGCTTATGCTTCTGAAGCAATTCATTCTAAGGAGGCTTCTGAAGCAACTCATCTAAGGAAGCTTCTGAAGCAACTCATTCATTTGTAGCACTGCAATATTTCCTTAGATGTATATTATAAAGAAGTATGCTGAAGCAAATCTGTAATAGCCATCACCTGTTAACTAAACTCTGCCAATAGCCTGGCCTCTTTTCTGTAATTTGAAGTCAGTATTATTTGCCTTTTCTAACATATGCAACATATCTTTGAACTTGATAATGTCAAGGAAAGTTTCTTTGCTTTGGTTGAAATATCTAACGTTAAACTTCATATCCTTGACCAAAATATTCTATAGATAAGCATCAGTAGGTTTTTCTAATTTTCCTGGAAACTAGTAACAATGGTTTGTAAGGTTCATACTTGCCAGTTTTTGGCCCTCTATATGACTTTCATTTCTTTAATGGAGTTTAAATTTTTGGCAGGTTATGCGAGGGAGGAGAACTCCTTGATCGAATTCTGGCAAAGTAAGAGTGCTTAGGTTTAACTTTTTTTTTTTCATTTTACATCATTTAAAAATTCCACTGTATATGTATTTGGTTAAATGGGTTCATTAACTGTTCAGCTTTTAAGGTGGTTGATCTTGAATCTTGATCATCAATATGAGCATTTCTGTTTTACATTGATGTCCAAGTCATTTCATGTCTTATGTTTTTGACAATGACTGTCTGAGTTGTGTTTGCTTCTACTCTGAAGTAACCTTTGTGCAATTTAATCTGGGTATCAATGGTTCTTCTCTCCATAGGTATTACACTTCGTCTAGTGTGCTGTTGATAGTAAATACAAGCTTGTAGACATACACTATTGGCTTCTTGACTTCTGCTTTCACTTGTATTGGCATGAAATTGGATTTGACCTTCAGGAAGGATAGCCGGTATAGTGAAAAGGATGCAGCTAAAGTTGTAAGACAGATGCTAAAAGTTGCTGCTCGTTGTCATCTACATGGTGTTGTGCATCGGGATTTGAAACCTGAGGTGAATAAGAATGCAGTATGTTTTGTTACCAATATAATACTGAGGAACAATAGTGCATTTTTAAAAATATAGTATCTGGTTGATTAATCAGTGGACTTTTAACTTATTGTATTTTATTCAGAATTTTCTTTTCAAGTCTACAGAAAAAGATTCACCTCTTAAGGCGACAGATTTTGGACTGTCAGATTTTATTAAGCCAGGTAATGTTAGGGTGAATGATCGATTACACAATTTGCTTTGTGAATACAGTGGGGTTATATACTATCTTATTTCATGTGTGTTCCACATTAAGAATTTTGCATGATTTACTCAATTTATAAATTGGTTGTCTGGACCAATCCCATTTTTTGCAGGCAAGAAGTTCCAGGACATAGTAGGTAGTGCATATTATGTTGCACCAGAAGTTTTGAAACGCAAATCTGGGCCTGAATCTGATGTCTGGAGTATTGGTGTCATAACATATATTTTACTTTGTGGAAGACGCCCCTTTTGGGACAAGACAGAGGATGGCATATTTAAAGAGGTTTGAGATTTGCTTAGACATGCTTTGCTATACAAGAATTTCATGACTCTATTTTATATCTTTAATCTTTACATTGGTGACATTTTCGGACTGCACCTGTTAATGTTTTTTTTCTGGTTAATTGAGGGAATCTATTGGGGCCGTCACCCATAATTAAAAGACAGTAAATATCCTTGTTACATTTTTAACACCCTGGCTCAAATTTCCAGGGAAACCAAGAAAAGACATATTGGTACAGACAGTAAGAAGAACAAAGGTTTTTCTTTATTTTGAAAAAGTATCATGTGAGTATTAGTTTAGGTACTTCATGGCAGAGTAGGAGTGATTTGATTGTGCTTCTAGGTCCTTGTGGGACAAGCAAACGAATATGTTCATATAACAAAGTTAACAGAAATGCATTTTTTGTAATGAAGACTAATAAAATTTCAGATCTTTTTTTATCAGGTTCATATACTATTATATTAATTATAAGAGGTACATGCACATAAAAAGCAGTGGCAAAGTCATATAAGTGAGGGACACTACTCCGCAAAAAAAATGTGGGGGAGAGTGTAATGTCCCTTGTGCGCGGCTGGGTGCGTCCCGGCGGCCATGTGTCCGGCGGGCTTGCGTAAGACCCCAGATTCTCCGGTGGTGGCTTCGGTGGTGAAAGATTCCTCCCTAGTTGTCGCCCTTAACACCCTGGGTAGCCGCCCTTACTAACAGGCCGGTTTTTTGGTGTAGTGGTTGGGCCTTAGTGGTATCAGAGCCGAGGTCTCGAGGTCGAGACCCGCAGAGTGTGGTGGGCTGTAATGTCCCTTGTGCGCGGCTGGGTGCGTCCCGACGGCCACGTGTCCGGCAGGCTTGCGTAAGACCCCAGATTCTCCGGTGGTGGCTTCGGTGGTGAAAGATTCCTCCCTAGTTGTCGCCCTTAACACCCTGGGTAGCCGCCCTTACTAACAGGTCGATCTTTTGGTGTAGTGGTTGGGCCTTAGACCACTGAAATATTCCCCTTAACTTTTTCAACAATGTTAACATTCAAATCAGCAACCAAACACTGATTAGCGTTAGCTCCAAAAATGCAAATCAGCAAGGAAGATAACTCTAACCAAGAATGTTCACCAAGATCCCAATGTGGGCGAGGTGATAGCATATGGTCAGAGGATCGTTAGGCATAAACAGAGCTGAAAGTACAATTCATCTGCTGATGCAGGCATCCACAAGCAGTGGGAATACTCCACTTATTCAGTGGGTGAGTTTACAACAATTATTAGGCGGCAAGCCAGCCTTTAAATCCACTCTTCCACTTATTAACGTGGGGGGAATACTGTCCACACAACCACTTATTTTGTGGGGGGAATTTACAATCAAGAAAGATGTTTATTCTAAAACTCAACCACTCAATTGTGGGAGTGTAATCAAGTATAAATTGCAGCAATAAAATGAAATAGCTGTTAGTACTACTAACTAGCTTTACAATGAATAGAAATAGCTGCAAATAAGAGAGATAAGCTTCTAGAATGTTCTTTATCCACACTGGCGGTAAACCATCCAGGGGTTACATATATGAGAGATTAATCATAAGATTTTGCAGCTAATTAAATGACTGGAACAGTACTACTGTTTACAGTCTTACAATGATAAACAACTGCAATTTTCAAGTGTTATTACAATCTTTACAAAGCACAATGAAATAGAAGATTTTTCCACTTGATATCCTCTCAATTAATGAAGCTTAAAACCAAAATCAGAATACTGAAGCAAACTGATATAAAAATCAGCAATCTGGAAATGATTATCAGCAAACTGAAAACACATAAAAATAATCACAACTCCTTCACAATACCTCCAGAAGATGAAATATAGCTTGCAAAAGCTCTTGAGAAGGTTGGCGCCCAATTCACAATGATAAAATAGCATCTAAACTCAACCATTAATTTATGCACGAATCCCAATGCTCTCCAAAAAGGTACGGCCTCCTTGCAAGGGCGATTTTGCTTAATAAAATCTGAAACTTGGAATTAAATTTTGATAACCTCCAAATATGGTCGCCTCTATTATAGAAATGCAATGATCAAATACCCAGAACCAAATAAAATTCATACTAAAAGCTGTATACAAAAATCACTTTCAGCCATGATAAACCAGCAACATAAAAACTGGAAATATCTCACCAAAACTCCACAATAATGCTCAATATGTACTTCTGGATGAAGCACACTCTCAATCCACCACCTAGGGAACCATAGTTGCAGGCCCGAAGAATGGAATAAATTTGCTAAGCTTTCCCTTAGCCGGATTCTGGATTCATTCCAGCAGCGTAACTTTGCTCTTCAAAAATATGCATAATCAGCTCTTCAAACAGCAGCAATATATAAACTTCAATTGGCAAATGAAGCAACAAGAACTCTTCAAATTCCAAGAAGTTGAATCACTTCAACTTCCAAAAGGGATGCCACCTTTTTGCATTTTACTTTTTGAAATAATATAATATTACTCAACCTCTTTTTTCACTTTGCAACAATAAAGCATTTAAATGCACAATTGACCCCCTTAATGGCCCCTCTTTTAAAACAACATGAAGTTATTACTCTTAGGCGTGGGGTACAACTGAGAAACATGAAATTTGACTAAGTATAAAACTCAGTCCATGGAGATAACCAAAACCAATGCCAATACTGAAACTGATGGATAGCAAGATGACTTGAGTTGAGCTGCTGATGATGCTACTGCCAAATTTAGACTTACTAAAAATAGCCAACTGCTATAAATAGTAAGTTCACATCAAAACAATAGATAGCCAAACTGAACACTAACCTGCAAAGGATTGAACTGCTGCTAGACAGATACTGCTAAAAGATAGACTTGCTAAAAATAGCAACTGCTATAAATAGTAAGTCTGTACAACATCCTCTAAACGCCAACTGAGCAATATCTAAAAGAGGAAACCCTAATTTTCCACCTCAGCTTAGCCTACGGATTTCCGAAAATAGGCTAAATCCTATTGAAGAGTGTAGGGCCAAAATGGGGACATTACAAAGAGTTGGTAGGATGAAATCCAAAAGACCATAAAACTTTCTGAATACCCATGAGAGCCTGGTTATGAATGTTCACAAGAATTTTCACTGAAGATTCCTCCTAAGGTTCCTCTTTCCTTTGTCAAAATTTTCTTTCATTTTCTCCAACAAAGCATCTCTTACTTTGTTGATCTCAGATAACTTTTTCTCAGTCAACCTCAATATGATGAAATTATGTTTTCTGTCTGTCTGCAAGGAATATAAGCTGTCCGTAGCAGTTTGAATGATTGATTGGATTAGACTGGATGGAGGTAGTTTCACATACCCTTTCATCAGCTTAGGTATGATCAAACTTTGCATACCAAAGATTTTCCAACTCAGCAACTTAAAAAATACTTCAATTTCTAAAAAAATTAAAAAATTATGCAAAATATTGTGTTACAAAATGATCCGAATGAGTCTGGCAGGGGTTTGGGGGCAGTAAGTTTGGAGGCAGTTGTTCCTTGTTGTGGTACAGGGCAGGGTTAAAGGGCAGAGTCCCCACCACCAAGCCCGAATGAAGTCCTTAAAGATCTCACAGACCTTCATGGTGCATGCCATTATCATAATTTTTAAAAAGGCAAAAAACTAGGTATTTTCACTCCAATTCGCACAAGAATGCTAATTTGCTAGTATAATCTTTCCCCTTGGGCGTGTAGGGCTTATAGAGGTGAAAATGCACATGTTTTGAGTGTGAAAATTGTATTTTTTCTGCATTTTTTACACAGGCCGATTGTATCCCACATATTGCGAAGTACTCAATTGTAACTTGGCAAAAGCCCAACAAAAAATTGTGGAAAACTTGGTGGTGGTGAGTTGCCAGTTTACTCTGAAAAAGCTCAGCACAAAAAAAAAGCTGGCGAGCAGTAAAGTATGAGTCAAACATTTGCATCATACTGCTTTCTTCTATTTTTCCTGAGAAAAAGCTATCATTTCTGCATCTGCCTTAGTCATTGTAACCTCTTCAGAATCATTCTTCTTCATCAAGTGCTTTGTCTCCCAATTATAGTCTTCATCCTCTGTGTCTGAGACTCTGATGTATTGTTTAAATTTTAAAGCACTGGTGGCACAATTATACCATGATACCATCCATATTATGAAGCCAAGACAAGTCATTATTAACAATGTAACTAGATTAACTACTTTCTCTCAGAGCTATTAAAGTCACTCTGGTATCAGAAACAACAGATACATAAATTATAGGTATGGAGATTGTCACAGACTGGGGACAAGTATAAAATGATGGCCTTGAGTAGGTTGATCCAATGGGTACCTCATTTTGGTTAAGGGAGGTATCTGATGCCTGTCCAAACTATTATTGTCATGCAATTCAGAGTCCTCCATTGATTTGGAAGTGCATTCACACTCGTCCTCTACTAATGTATCCTCTTCATCTTCTTTACTTTCTCCCTTGATGATGTCTATCTGGAGATCATCTTCCTAAGGTGGTGCTACCAATATACCCCTGGTAGCTGTCTATTGCATGAAGGATCATTAACTAACTCATCTACAAGCTTTCCTTGCATCAAACTGCCCTGTCCAACAATGGGGCAATGGTATGGAGTGTCATGCAGGAACCCTTGCTTTCCAAGTACAAGAGCTCCTATAGACCATTGCATCAGCTTTTCCAACCTTGTCTGCAAAACTTTCGAATGGATCCTTTGATTTTGGGTCCAAACTGTTGGGGTTACTTCACCTTGTCATTCTTCTAATTGGCCATCTGACCTGCCATTGCAAACCAAAAATCAATGATCATGTGTAAACTTGAGAATCCTATCAAGGTGATGGCGGGTTTGTCACTGCTACTGTCAAACTCACTGAAGTGCAAGATAACAATTGGAAAGGAGCAAATGTGGTTTTCTCCAGAGTTCATGCAGCCCTTCAAATTGCTGTCTGGCAAAATCCTCTTTGCCAGAAATGGTTGGAAGTTAATAGTATGGAATTCAATTCTGAAAAATCTTGAAATGATTATATCTCTTTGTATGTCAAATAGAACTGCTGACTTAATGCAATGTTTTGCATTTTTAGATATAACTTGATAGACTGGAATTTTCAGCACACTTCCTGAGATCACCTAACATATTGCATATGAAAGTGGAACAACAAATTTATTTCTCTCTGTAGGTTTCAAGTCCAGCTCACTTGGTCGGGAAGTTATGCAGATTCTTTATCTTTGAAGAAGTTCCAACTTGTACTTAACTGTGCTGATTTCAAGAAACTATATAAGTCTTAGTTCTATAATATTTCTTATGAGGAAAAACATTCAATTAAATGGCATTGTTATAGGAAAAGGAAGGTACAAAGTCTACAAAAGTATATCACTGAATTCAAGAGGCAAGCAATCCAAATGGGGCTGGATACGTCAGTGAGATGTTGTTATGAAGTCCATTAGAGGCCTTTTCAGAAACATACATAGACCATTGATGAAGCATGTACCCAAGCTCATTACATTGAGATAGATAGAAAGAAGGTACTTGGGAAATATGCAAATAAGCATTGTGCAGCCTCAAGTGAGGGGAACGATAATGAAAAAAGGTAAGAAAATTGCCATTACTATTTACAAAGATAATAAAAGTGCAACTGTTATGATGTTGATACACATTTGGATGCACAATTCGTAAAATTGCATTATATTGATTGCAAGAAAGGACAATCCAAGAAGGCTTTGACAGCCATGGTAGAGGGCAGGGAGGTCAATACCAGTTTAAATGTGGATGAAATAATAGCCTGCACTTCATTGAAGGAGGAGGTATGTTTAAGTAGCATGAGTTGAGGTAAGAATGAATTGACCAAGCTCTTTATTTGAAAATCAAAGAAAGAAAAGGACAAAGTGAAATGTCCCACCCCAGGTGGACACTTGCAAACTAAAATTTCTGCCTGTGATTACTTGTATTTTTGCACGGGTTTTGGTTTGTTTGAAATTTGCAAGGTTATGCTAAAATATACATATATGAAGAACTAATTGCAGTAACAAGAATGCTTGAGCAAATACATGAATTAATCAATTCAGATTTATATATACATTTATGCTTGAAAATTTACAATACCTTCATACCTGATGTCCAAGCAACATAACTGCAAATTCTGGAAATGAAAGTCAGCTAACAGGGAACTTTAAATATGGATGTCCAACATAGAATGAATGTTTCTGCACTTCATAAATCATAACAGCAGTTCTGGATAGTGTGTAACAGCAACCAAGAATCCCTAACAATGGACGCCAATCAGCATATCGAGAGTTCTCCACCATATCAAAGCTCAAATCTGATAATGCATGCCCAGCCGCCCACAAGGGTAATGAAACTCGGCTCATAACCTAGGCGTTTTTGCCACAGCTTCACATGTCCAGCTGGTAGATGACAGTATGGCCCCCAAGGAGAGTGTACAACCTCTCATAGACCCCACGTGGCCTCCAAAATGGTCACCAACAGCAATGTTAATTATCAGCAATTAAATATTCACAATGAATGCTCTTAAATGATCTTCAAAACCCTTGCATTTTCTGTAGGTAATTACTTTAATCTGCAATCTAGTAATTCCCACGTGCCATACAAGAAATGTACATCCAGCTAAATGAATATTCAATAATGCTTGTCTTCCATAACTTCTGATTTTCTTTGTATAAACCCTTGTGAAATCCTTTGAGAATTCCTCCAATGAAGCACCAATGTGACTTTTGAGATAAAGCCACCAATTAGCAAACCTTAGATGATCTTTCACACCCTCGGAAAGCTTGACTAAAGAAGAAGCTATGCTCTCTAAGATCAAATTGACAGCAAAAACCTAGGTTTCACCTCCAAAGCCAAAGCACAAAGCCAAGTTGAGAGAAAAATGATCAAGATGTATTAACCAACCCCCAATCTGATATATTTTTTTTTTCTCTGTGAGATTCCTCAGTTTTGCTGTTTGCTGTCTAAGATGGTTTGAATGTGATTCTTGCAATGTACTTGTGATGTTTTATGATAGTTTCAAGTTCCATTCATTGTTGGCATCAACGGAATGGACATAACATGATATACATGAATGAAAGCAACAAAGAACTAATTGCAAAGCTGATTTTCAGACTTAACTACTCAGTTATTACCAATGCTATGAAATATTCAAACACTTGCTGGAATGTCTCAATCAGCAGATTACAATTAGTTACATCAGAAATAATCATAGTCTTCAAACCTGGAGAAAAGTAAACATAGCTGCAGCAAGAAACCCCTTTCAAACCCAACGCCCAGTTACAAGGATTGAGACTTCTTTCTCACTTGTTCTTGGTCACGCCCACGCAGCAAAGAATGACAGCAGCATACACCACAAACGCTGAAATAATGCTGCCCCTAAACCCTGTTTCTGAAGCTGCATAGAAAGCATCAAGGGCGGCCTCCCTAGAGGGTTGATCTGTCCCTAAAAATTCAATCCAGCCTCAAAAACAACAAAATTTAGCTCAAAATGATCGCCATTAGAAGCCCCTTCCAAATGAATAATACCCATTTTGATATTAAATTTCTCCCACAAGCTGTAAGCAAAAATATGGATTCCCAGGCGCCACATGAGACTTGAGGAAAAAGCCAAAATCTCACCAAACTGATTAGAACTCTCACCAAATTCGTTCTCTAGAAATAACAAGCTAGAACCATCAGATTTCACCTCAAAATGTATCAAAAATCTTCATCACTAACCCTAAATTTTGCAACTCAGTAGCACAAGTGAAGCTTTTGAATGAAGCTTCCCAAATCCTCTCCTGAGGTGATCTTTCACACACGAAGAAAGGCAATCTTGAAGAGGTTTTCATCTCAACAAGTCGAATTCCAAGCTAGAGCCAAGCTCCCAGCGAGTCCTCCAAAATATCCAAACATCCATAATGAAAAATAAGCCTCCACAAGAACTTTTAATAAGTTTTTCTCCAGCAACCCTAGAATGTATGCCAAAAGCTCCAGCAATAGTTTTAATTTAATTTTTAATTCATTTCCCTCCAAAGTTTGGGCGCCCAAGGTAGAATAATATTATTTAGCTTTTTAAAACAACTTAAACTCATAAGACTAGGCGTTCCATTGTCATTTTTGAAAATGAGTCCCCCTTATGTCCCCCTTTTTAAAATTAAACATTATAAAGTCACTTTTTTTAAAGCACATTTCCCAAAGTACCTCAAATATTAAAATAATCTCTCGAAGTGACTTAATCCTCTAAATATGCAACATTGACTAGCCTGACCAGGGCTAGCCTGCCAAGTCCGGTCAACCCTAATTGACTTACTATTTTTAGTAAGTACTAAAAATAGTAGTGATGTGCCCTGAAACTTGTGCCGGAGAGAAACTGAGGTGCACAAGAAGACTTGCCAAACGCTGGAGAACTGTACCAGTCCCCTTGCTAAAAATAGCACTTACTAAAAATAGTAAGTGTTCCCAAAACAATCCCAATTGACAGAAGATGTTGTAAAATGGGGACATTACACAAGAATCCCTTGAAATGCCTTTATATGCTTCTCCTCAAGAGGTCAATTTCATATGAGGCCTTTTAAATCATTAAAATATGCCTTTGTCACTTTTTAATTAAATCCTCAAAGTGGGCGCCCATCATAAAGTTATAATGACTTGACTTTATAACATTAAATGCACCTTTATTATAAAGTCAATATAAGTCATTAATATATGCACTTTATAATTAATTATTATTAAAGCATAACTTTAATAATAATTATAATATTATAACTCCATTAATAAACGCCATTTATCAATTCCATCTACGCCAAGAGGTAGCCCACTGCTGTAATGTCTCCTTATTAAATTTGTCCTAGAAACAGAATATGCACAAGTTAGGATCAAGAATTTGTATTTACCAACACTTAAATTTGCACATGTAATTTGCCTTGAGGGCCTACACACATCATGCATTACCAACAAATACACATAGTTCCTTAATCCAAATTAAAATAGACAATTCCAGATTGAACATTTTAAGAATAAGATAAATGCATTATCATCTAGTGCATAAAACACATCATAATCTGATATGACTTATTACTCTTGATCGGAATAGATCTTTGCCTTTTCGTCTTTCCTAACCTCATCGGTGGATGGAAGAATTATTGTGCCAAGGGTGCGTGAACGGTCTTCAATTGGACTCCCTCAAGGTTTCCTACCCGTCTTGGGACCATCCATCAATTGACCGAATTACCAGCTTTTCCCTCCACAAACTTCCTATCCTCAATGGGTATTGGCGAAAGGGATTTTGGCCCAAAATCTATTCTTATAGTAAAAGTCATAACAGCTTAATAAGGCACAATAATTGCTATAAGCAACATTATTGTGACATTGATAAATATTATCCATTAATCTTCAGATGTGGAATTAGTTATTCATTTATGCTGAATAGGTGAAACCCAATATATTGACATATGTATTTATTAATTTAATATGCATAAACTTATCATATTGTAGCTGGTCGAATTCACAGTTCAACACAGATTTGAGTGTTAGAAGCATTCACTGAATATTGCATAAGATATGGGGTTAGTTATTCTATAGTAACCCACTGTCATAGTAATCTGTATTGATTCCATAATCTTTCAATGAATAACCAATGGGTGAGGATACTTACCTCTTGATCGACACACTGTACTGCTTCTCTAAATGTGTTATCTGTACCCTGATATGTCTCCTGTCTTCCACGTACGATAATTGGCTCTCAAAAGAGCTTTTAGATCTTCAAAAATATTTGAATACAAATTCTATAAGTCCATGATTTGATCATTTCCTTCACAACTTCTCAAAAAATGATCTTTATAGCTTTCCCAAGGAGTCGATTCCCTAGGGACACTTATTTTCATTGAAGGACACATCTCTCTAATAAATCGCAACCTTTCTCTAATCACACCCTTCAGTCTTATGTTATTGCTGTACTTTGAATATGCTAATCTTTAATATATGATTGCACCTTTGATTGCACCTAAGAACAATTAGTAGCATTATGTTATTGTTGATTATTGCCTTAACTTTGCTTGCTTAATCGCTGCCCCGTATTATTGAGAAACCGGCCATAATCTCTATATGTAATTTTCCAAAGTGCCACACGATATTATCATCGGTGCTATTAAAGCCATGATATCACAAAGCCTTCACATGATTCGATTTCCTTGTAGATATGGACCTTGGAGTATAATGCGAGTATATTTTATTGTTTTATTTATCGGCAACAGGTTACTATTGCAAAGCCCCGAAAGATATAAACCCCAATGTAATGATCTTCAAACTGCTCTGATAATACTTCATATATTCAAGTATTATATACTCCACATATGCTAGCTCTTGCCCGTGCTAGCTTCCAAAAGAGACACGATAATTTCAACTATACTTAGCCATCTGAACAATATGTAACTCAATCGATTTATGACTTTATCAAAGTGCCATTCTCAGTGAATAATGAACAGCGGCGAGGTAATTACTCTTAAAGGTTCGATAATCATTTGTTTACTGTAATGAACTAGCCGCACATCATATATTGAAATGCATCCCCTGAAGATGGCAATCACACTCATGATAGGCTATAAAGGTTTGACTATCCATGTCATCATTAGACAAGGTGGTGGCAACGTCTTAGACAGCTCCACGTAATCACCAATCAGAGCATCGATGGCTCATTCAATTAATTGCGATGGGTAAAGGTCAGCCAAACACAATATAATTGCACCGGTGAGACTTTGACTTCTTACGTCAAATCCAAGCTTTAGTAATGGCACAATAATTCTTGTGCCATGATGTTAAATCTCCCATATACGCAATCAATGACCATTTGGATATATTGATCTCTTTTAAAGAAAACGGGACATTACATTCTCTCTCCTTTCCCGATAATATAATAATTATAATTATAATAATGTCTTTGACAGTTATAATTATATCGAATGGCTAATATTCTTAATATGTATTTTATTATCTTTAGTGCCCCGACTTAGGGGACATGACAGTCCACCCTACCCAAGATTGCTGGTCCTCAAGCAATCATTTTAAACCAATTTTGAGGTGAGAATGATCCTTGGGTTTGCGGTTATGGGACCATGATTTTAACTTAACTTATACTTATGCAATCAATTTGTTAAAACTTGATTTGTATCGAATTTATCCAAGGTGCCTAACATTGAAACCCCTTCACACATCAACCTGATTTGTCATATTCACTAAGGTTCTATTCTTAATTGGTTTCTTCAATCTCTTTTTGCATCCCAAGTTTGAGGGAATCCCACCTTTTCGCTTTGATAGATACTTGACATTATTGCATTTGGATACTAGTAATAATCCAATGATAGGCACAGTCCTTATATTGTGTAGTAATCATAAACACCCCTGGAATAATCTTTGTTTAAGGCACATCTCAAGCACATCGATATACGTAATGAAGCATGCCCATAGATACTCATAGTATATGCCAGAAAGTATGCGGGTTACAAGGTATACCCATAAGTCACAAAGTGAATGCATGCAAGTCGCAAGATGTACACATGAATCAGATACAAGGATGCGCATGAATACCAGTCACATGATCACACATAAATCATAAAGTAAGTCGCAAAGTATCCACCGGAAGGCACTTGAATACATAAGTCATACTTGAATACACTTATTCATGAGCCACACTTGAATACACTTAGAGTATGAATCGTAGCCATATAAAATAATGTACACATAAGACATGAGGCAATCGCTCTAGGCAAGGATCATACCCTTGAATACAAAGGTAAGTGTCATACATCTATACACATTGCTACAGTGCTTGAAGGAAGTATTTGCAGAATCTGAGGACATGCCATCCAAGGGAGGTTGAGCATGAGATTCAGATACTCAAATTCCTATAAGTTGCTTGCACAGGAAGTCTTTGTTGGAGTCAAATGAAGTGAATAATCCCAAAGGTTGTTGGAGCAAGGTGTTATCAAAAGTAGTTCATTTCAATGTGGATCACCCATCATAATTGTGCCAAGTGCCAACAAAGACTGGAATATGAAGGATGTGTATTGATTACAGGGCCTAGAATAAGATCACCAACAAGAACTATTGCCCACTTCCATGCAAAGATTGTTTTATCCTGATACCTTCACTCAAGGGTGAATTATAAGACAATGGTGTTTGACTATGATGATACTCACACAAATTGGACTACATTAGTCAACGAAAACTGAATAGATGCCTAAAAAATGAGGACCTTCACCAAACTGCATCTAAATATGATTGTTCCTGTACATTCATTGTTGTCAAGGCAACGCTAATTTGAGCCATCTAAAAACTTTATCTTCACTGTCTATCCCATAAAAAGCTTATATAGTAACAATAATTCATAATACAATAATACAGCTCTGAAGCTAATTGTAATTAACCCAATTTTGCATAAGGAAATAAGATGGGAGTTAGATTACTCTAGGAAATATCATATGAATAGAACATAAAGCTAAA
Source organism: Sequoia sempervirens (assembly GCA_007258455.2). Lineage (NCBI taxonomy): Eukaryota > Viridiplantae > Streptophyta > Pinopsida > Cupressales > Cupressaceae > Sequoia > Sequoia sempervirens. The sequence continues at coordinate 16,020 of VDFB02131237.1, read as the reverse complement.
TTAGGAAAAATATAGAGAGAACAAAGCATAATGCCACTATAGGCAAATTTAGTAAAGAAAATATAGATTGCCCTAGAAGAATAAAACAAAAGGATTGCTTTAAGAAGGTAAAGTGAGGATTGGGTAATTTTTTGGAGTGGCTTCCTTTTCCATAAGCGTGTCAAGAATTTTATTAATATTAATAATGATGATTCTTAATGAAAATTTTGTTAACTAGTAGAATCAACAATTTAATACATTGAAGATTGGTTATCTTTGTAATTGGAGGTGGCTCAACTGAGAGCTTTGGCTGAGCTATGACTGTTCTGTATATCAGTGATATTACTCATCTTGATTGTGGCTCATGGTGACTCAAAGTGGTGATTCTTCAAAAGTTCTTTTTTCTTTCCAGGAACAATGTTGCAACAATTTATAGACAGTGGAAATTTAAAATATATTAACAGATTGTTATTGTCATTTTTTTGTGGGAAATTTCTTTTAAATCAGGTTTTGGTTTGAAAATTCAGAATATTTTTACAAGCTTTTGTTTACATATGGGTTCTTTTTGTTGGTATCACAGCATTTGGAATCATGATGTGCTTCAATCACACATTATCTTTTATAGGTGACTTAAAGGTGTCTTTAAATTTACTGTTTAAGTATCTCCATAGGATGATTCACAATGCTTATTGAAATAAGAGACAACGCATCCTTTATGAGCTCTGTATATTGTCATTGATATTCCCATATGATGACTTAGGCTTTGATCAAAATAAACCAACTAATATCTGCATGACAGCCTAGAGATATCTTATCCAGGATAATAGCCAAGCATTATCTTCTTGAGTTGACTTAAGCATCTTTTCGGGGGGCGGGCCACTTTTTAAAACTTATTTAATCACTTCAAGATTTAATCAAAATTAGCACATATGTAAAATCAAATAATAGCAACACAATAACAACGTAATTTACGTGGAAACCCTTGCGGGAGAAAACCACGTCAGATAACTTTTATTAATCTTCTTTCTACAAATTTTTGTAGGCACCAACCCCTATAATATGAGGCACCTGTTAATGTTAACATGCAGCATCGAAATAATATTCCAGCGATCTTCTCTTGATAATAAATTAAATGATAGCATTATGCTATTTAATTTATTAAGACTCAAAGAGGCGCAATCATTAAGAGTCATATCTATTTGTTAAGACAAACAACTTTAATGAAGAGGCACGATTTTTATGTATGCCGACTCCTTAATGAAGTGACGTGATTTCTTATGAGGATGTCTTCTTGTTCATTGGACGCGATTTATTGAAGGGGTGCATTCTTCAATGAAGGACGACTTATCTTGAAGTGTGACGACCTTTCCACTTGTATAAATATTCAATGTGTTTCATTGTTCTATCGTCCATTCACTCATATTCATTACATGATATCAAGTGCGAAGGTTCATCAAAGTGCGAATTGTCTCAAGTACAGATCGGCATTTGTGTAGAAGGCAGAAATCTTTGTTAGCAGATTGATTCACTCAGTTTCTATGATTGCATCAGTTTATGGTGCCTTATCTTTGGCCTTCATATCGGCCTTCATTGTAAAGAAGAATTCATTGAGATTTATTATATAAGAGATATATTATTGCTGGGTTTTTCTCCCTCAGGAGGAGGGTTTTCCCAGGGTATCTGCTGTGTTGTGCGTGTTTGAGTTTTGAATTAATTTCTGTGCATTAAATCTGATCATAAAATTAACACACCAACCTCAATATAGATAATTTTGTTCTCCAATCTGCTAATGCTGATCATAAATCTGCCATAAAACTGATTACAATCTCCTCATGCAATCTGCATATGTTCCCCTTGAGTTCTGCTTGAATATTCCTCAGAATTTCTTCATAAAATCTGCAAGTAAAACTCCTTCAATATTCTCTTCACACAAATATTGGTGAATATATGATATATCTTTTTATCTTTCACACTTGCATCTATTCCTCTTCTTAAATTATCTTCTCATATTTCTTTCTACTTAACACCCACCATAGTTGGTGTTTATATATGATATTTCTTTATATTTCTCACACAATCTTCTCCTCAATTCACAATCATCTTTTAAATCTTTATAACCTAGTGAAAGGATGCATCTCTTGTAAGAGACACAACCCTTATAAAAGTCACCAGTTTTTCATTATCCACTCTTTGTCTTAATCGATGCCTTCTAAAATGCTGTTTATTATCTTCAACAAATCTTTAAACTATATTTCTGCCTTTGTGTCCTTTCATATGGTTGCTCCCTATGAGAACACTAATCACTGATTTTTAGTCTTTAATCGCTGACTTTATTATTTCTTTTAATTGCTGCCTTTTATCATTTATGAGATCACTGCTTTTCAGTAAGACATAATTGCTGCTTTATTTCCTTAATATATATTTATTTATTCTTGTGTCCTTTTTATTCTACTATCTTGATTTGGGCGATCAAAGTTTTTAAATAGATATTAATGCCTTTGAATCATATAATAACTTGGTTGGCTATTATTACCATTAAATGGTCTTTGTTTTATTAGATAATATCTTTCTATTTATGTTATTAATGCTCATCCAGTAGTTTCTAACTTCATCTCTTGTTAACGATTGTTTCTTTTAGAAACATTGTCTTTGTAATTCTATTTAAGGAGCCTTTGTCTTCTCTGTATAATGAACAACATTGATTCTTTGAACATGGTATTAGAGTTTAGGGGAAAATTTTCAAAAAAATTATAATTTTTTTTCCGAAATTATTTTGCTTCAAATTTTTCAAAATCAGTTTTGGGATTGTTCACTCCGCTCATGGGTTTGTCACGTCTGGTTTTTTAAGTGGCTCTTGGTTATGCATTTTGCGTGAGGACTTTCTATCCTCTTTGAGCTTGCAATTTTTTGTGTAGCCCGCGTTTTTGGAGTCATTCTTGCTTGCAGCCAGCACGTGTTCTTCAGTAGAGCTCGTGCGTTCGTTTTCTCCTCCCGCGCGACAACGAAAGGGTTTCCGTGGCTCTTCTAAGCAGATGCGCGATGGATCTGACCAATGTTTCTATGTGCGTGACTTGCGGTGGCTTTGTGTTTCTGTGGAAAGCCTGCATCTTTTATTGTAGACCTCCCACACCTAACAACAAGATCTTTTCGCCTAAGAGTTTAGTAATTTCGTGGAGACGGCTCTGTATTTCTTCCGCCCACGACTGGTGTTTTTCTTTGCAACTCTCTTTTATGGTCGACTTGCTGTTATTTTGGGTTTTTTGGAGTGATGGGCAAAATGATGTTCTGGGTTTTTTAATATTTTTTTTTGTCTCGTAAAAAAAATTGTCTTCTGGGGTTTTTTAATATTTTTTTTTATCTCGTAACTTAAAAAAAAAATCGGTTTGGGTTTTATAATTTTGTCCTCAAAATTATTTGGTGGGTTTAATAGTTTTTCGAAAAAATTGAGGGTTTTTAATAATTTTTTCTCCCTTTAAAATTTTTTTGTTGGGTTTTACTGTTTTACCTCAAAAAAATGAAGTTTTGTACTCTGATCTGTGTCTGGTTTTGATCGATTTTTCACCTCAAAAATCGTGTTTGAGTTTTTACCCTTTTTTTTGAAAAAAAAACGATGATTTGTAATCTTGGGTTTGGCGATTTTTTCCTCAAAAATCGTGGTTTGCTGCAATCTGTTTTAAGTCGCACCTAGAGTTGCTCGGGTGAACATCTGCACAACTGACTTCTTGTAGTCTGTTTTGGGGCGTCGTGCTCATTTGCAAAAATTTGGAGGGTTTGTTGATTTTTCCTCAAAATCGTGGCAGCTATTCTCGGTATGTCTTTGGTTACAGGGAGGGACAGTTCTCCAACATCAGGTTGGACGATTGGTGTTGTTTTTGTTTTTTTTTAGAAGTTCTGCAGTTTCTGGGAGGGTTGGTGGCAGACTCATCTCAAGTGGCAGAGTCAGTGGCAAGCTCTTGTCTTTTGTTGCAGAAGCGTTCTTAGAAGAAGGGGCAACCTTCTCTTTTTTTTCTCTGGATAGTTTGAACGATGACCATTAAGGGAGGGTATTAGAATAATATCTTTCTATTTATGTTATTAATGGTCATCCAGTAGTTTCTAACTTCGTCTCTTGTTAATGATTGTTTCTTTTAGAAACATCGTCTTTGTAATTCTATTTAAGGAGCCTTTGTCTCTTCTGTATAATGAACACCGATTCTTTGAACATGTTTTATGTGCCAAGGATGCCGGTCGATCCAAATAGGATATAAAGTAATTTAATATGTTTTGATTTCCTTATGATGAATATATATTTTGTCTTTGAAGGTCTTCAATCTGCCTCAACAATAAATATACTGTCCTCCTTTGACATCAATGACAATTAATCTAACAATCTCCCCCTTTGTCATTGATGACAACTCACGACTCAAACTTACTACTCCGCCTGTTCTGTTGCTCCCCCTATCTTTGTTGCTCCTCCTATCTTTGTACTTCTACCCCTTTGACATCGATGGCAAAGGAGTCCATAGAGTTGTGAGATGGTGCAAAGAAGAGCTCCCCCTCAAAAATAGATCTCCTTAGCGGCTGAAAGGAGAGGATATCACCCCTAAATTTTTCCTAAAAGACTCAAAAGTCTCTTTGGGAAGAGGCTTTGCAAATATATCCACAACCTGTTCTTTAGTTACAACATATTCCAATTTTACTTGTTGATCTGCTACTTGTTCCCTCAAAAAATGATATTTGATGGGAATGTGTTTAGTCCTTGAGTGCATCATTGGATTCTTGGAAATATTAGTGGCACTTGTATTATCACAAAGTATGGATATTAGGTGATCATATTCTACTTTGATATCCTTCAAAGTTTGTCTCATCCAAAGATCTTGGGTACAACATGCTGCTGCTGCTATGTATTCTGCTTCAACAGTGGATAGAGAGACTGAAGCTTGTTTCTTACTAAACCATGAAATAAGACTGTTCCCCAAAAAGAATGCACTCTAACTAGTACTCTTTCTATCATCCAAACTACCAGCCCAATCAACATCTATATATGCTTTTAAGGTGAAGTCTTCACCTTTTGGGTACCATAGACCAAAATCCAATGTGCGTTTTAAGTATTTGAATATCCTTGTCACTGCTTGCACATGTGTTTCTTTAGAAGCAACCTAAAACCTTGCTTCCATCCCAACTGCCTGCATATTGTCAGGTCTTGAAGCTGTCATATAAAGCAAACTTCCGATCATTGATTTGTAGAGAGTTTGATTTGTATCAAGAGATTCATCATTCTTGCTCAATTTACTTCTTGCTACCATTAGTGTACTCACATGATTGCAATACTCCATTCTAAACTTTTTCAACATTTTCGTAGCATACTTAGTCGGTGAAATGAAAATTCCTTTATCAACTTGAGAGATTTGTAATCTTAGGAAGAAGGACAATTCACCTAGCATGGACATTTCAAATTCTTTTTACATTTTCATAGCAAAGTCTTGACACATTCTATTATAACTTCCTCAAAAGATAATGTCATCCACATGTACTACAACAATTAATTGATGATCATTTTCAATTTTAAAATATAGATTGCTGTCCACAACCTCTTTTGAACCCTTGTTCTTGTAAGTATTTGTTCAATCTAGAGTACCAAGCTCTGGGGGCTTGTTTTAACCCATAAAGAGCTTTCTCGAGTCTGCATACATAGTCCTTGTCTTCTGATAATGTAAATCCTTCAGGTTGTTCGATATATACCTCTTCTTCTAGATATCCATTAAAAAATGCTGATTTAACATCCATTAGGTAAACTTCAAAATTTTTGTAGCAAGAAAATGCTAGGAACATCCTTATGGCCTCTAATCGTGCAACTGGGGCAAATGTTTCTTCAAAGTCACCCCCTTCCACTTGAGAATAACCTTTACATACCAACCTTTCTTTATTCTTTATCACTTGACCATCTTCATTTAACTTATTTCTAAACACCCATTTGGTACCAATCACATTTCTATGCTTGGGTCTTGGGACAAGTTCCCAAGTTTTATTTTTCTCCATTTGATTTAATTCTTCTTCCATGGCACTTACTCAATGTGCGTCTTTGCTAGCTTCCATAAAGTCTTTAGGTTCAATTTTAGAAAGTAAAGAAATATGTCCTGGTGTGGTGGCCAAAATTCTCTCTGTTTGGATTTCTGTATCCATGTCTCCAATAACTAAGTTTTCTGAATGATTTTTTTGAACAAATCTTGATGGTGTTTTAGGTATCAAAATAATATTTATTATTAATTAATGGTCAATATCTTGTGAATATTGTAAACTAGTTGTTTAGAGTTGTTTCGTAGATTTCCTTCTATTCTTTCTTCGATAATATTTCTATTTTAGAAACTCAGTGTTTTAGAAACACTGTTCTTTGTAATCTTTATAAGAAGCACATTTGCTTCATTTGTATATATCAAAGATTTTCAATTCTTCTTGTTTCATGGTATCAGAGCAAATCGACTGGGTGGGAGATTTTTTGTTTTTTGGTGCCATATTTTCTTCTTTTTGATTTTCAGCTCTTGTTTGAAAAAAAAATCACGTGGTTTGAAAATCGCGACTACGATCTTTGGAAAATTGCGAATTTTTACGTGTGTTCATTGCGTTTGAAGAAAGTGCATTTTTTAGGGTTCACGGGAAGAAGAAATTGTGTTTTTTCTCCTTTTGCAAAATCGTGATCTGCTTTTGTAAAATCGCGATTTGGGTATTTTTTCTTTTGCTCGCGCATTTCTACATTTTCTTGGTGCGCACGACCCTCTGATAATTGCGTGAAGTGTGCGCGTGACCTCCTAAGCCTCAGTTTTTGGCGTGTTTCCTGCAGTTTGTGGACTTCTGAGAAATATTCCATGTGCCCTCTTACTCGTTTGGGTTTTTGACAACCTTCTGGTGACATATTTATTTGTGTATTGTTTGGGCGGATTATCTCTAAACACTACAAGGATTCTTTTATATCTTCTAGCTGCTCTTTTTGAAACTTGTTTTGGCGTGATTTCTCTAAAAAATTCTAGTTGTCTATTTTTTTTTACTCTGCTTCCTGTGTGTGTGAACCTCTGTTGGGTGTCAGATTGTGTATTCTGTTCGGAGTTTTCCTTTTGTCGGGTTGTGGTGACTTCTTCTCCTAGCCACATGCTCTTCATCTTATTTGTTTGTATTTGCTCAAAACTGTGGGTTTCTTTATTTTGGTGTGACCTTGGGTTTTGTGCCATTTTTATTCCGTCAGATTTCTTAAGTTGAGGTGTTTTGTACCTCTTTTCTGTCATTTTTTTATATATGCAAAATGGCCTCTCTGTTGCACATCATGCTTGAGGGTAATAAAAAATTCAACAGGCGCAATTACAACACATGGAAGTAGCAAATGATGACAATCTTCGAATGTTGCTGCCTTGACCAGATTATTCTGGACAAAAAGACATGACTTGCATCAGGAGATAAAGATCAACAAAAGTTTGATGAGCAAAATCGTGAAGCTGTGATGCTCATTAAACTATCAGTTACCGATGACCATCTACCTCAGGTTTCGTCTGGTAAATCAACAAAAGAGATTTGGGATCATTTGAAGGATCTTCATGAAACTTTTGACAAAAGCTGTGCGTTCTTCCTGAAGAACATGTTTTCTATCATGATGGATGAGAAGACATCTTTGCAGGCGCACTTGACCAAAATCAAGGACATTCGTGATCAACTCGAGGCTATTGGTCGGAAAATGGAGGAAGAAGATATGGTAGTCATCACTCTAAAAAGTCTACCCAAAATCTTACGAGCATTTTATCGAGACTCTCAACATTACTTCAGCTAATGTTGATTTGAAGTTTTTAGATCTTTGCATCATACTTTTGTAGTAGGATCACTGGAAACAACAATTTGGTAGCGGTGTTAGTTCGTCCTCCATTGAGCAGGCCTTTCCTGCCAAGACAGTTCAGAAGAATAAGGGAAAAAATCAGTCCTCTCAACAGACCAGTCAAGTGCAGTCTTCAAATTCTTCCAAGAAGAAGAATGTTTAGTGCAACTACTGTCATAAGTTTGATCACATGAAGAAAGATTTTAGGAAACGCTTGGCCTTTGAACAAAACAAGGAGAGTCTAAGCCTAAAGCACATGTCGCAGAGCACACTAACTAGAATGAGTCTGCATTATATGCCTTTATGGCCAAGAGTCCTGCAAATCTTGTGAAATCCTTTACCTGGTACATTGATTTAGGTGCTTCTCGGCATTTCAGTCATCGTCGGGATTGGTTCATTGAGTACATGCCTTTCAGAGACTGTTATCTTTGGAGGAGGCGAGGAGTATACTGTTGTTGGAAAGGGCAACGTGCAGATTCGTACCTGTCATGGAGCTAAATCTACTTTCAGTTAGTAGGATTATGACTCACTCTCCTCAGTTGGATATTGTTTTCAACATGCACACATGCAACATTGTTGACAGAGAGACACGCACCACAGTTGTTCAAGGCCTTGAGGATCATGGTCTTTATAGACTCGTTGACTCTGGTGATTCTCAAGAGCACGCTATGGTAGCCAGGAGTACATCCATTAGCAGTCTCTGGCATTAGCGTTATGGGCACTTGAACATGCAGTATCTCTCTCAGTTAGCTCGTGATGATTTGGTTGGTGGCCTCCCTACAATACAAACTCAAAACCATGGTGTTTACGATGCTTGTCAGGCTGGAAAGCAACACCGATCTCCCTTCTCGGATGGTGACTCTTAGTGAGCTTCCAAGGTATTATAGTTGGTTCACGCTGATTTATGTGGCCCAATGAATACTTCTTTAGTTACTGGTTGTAGGTATTTTCTATTATTTGTTGATGATTTTAGCAGAAAAATGTGGGTGTATTTTTTGAAAAGCAAATCAAATGTGTTTGGTATTTTTCAGCAATATAAGGCCTTAGTTGAAAAAGAGTCTGGTTCTCCATTAGCTTCTCTTAGGTCTGATAATGGGGGGGAATTTTGTTCTTTAGATTTCTCCACATTCTGTGTTGCACATGGCATTAAGCGCCAACTCACCACACCATACACTCCACAGTAGAATGGTGTTGTTGAACGTAGGAACCGCACCATCACTGAAATGGCTCGTTCTATGTTGGAGCATAGACATGTTCCTAAGAAATATTGGGCTGAAACAATTTATATTGCTGTTTATCTTTTGAACCGATCTCCAACTCATGTGGTTAAGAAGATGACTCTTGAGGAAGCCTGGTCTGGACAAAAGCCTAAAATCAGCCACTTGAAAGTTTTTGGCTCTACTGCTCATGTCTGGATTCCAGATGCCAAGTGCATTAAACTGGATTCCAAAAGCCAAAAACTCATGTTCACTAGTTACAGTGAAAATCATAAAGCATACAGGTTGATTGATGTTGAGACAGATTGTCTCAACTTCAGTTGTGATGTTGTGGTTGATGAAACTACTGGGTCTTTCTTTCTGTCTTCTACATTTGTGAATCTTGAGGAACAGCCTCCGGATGCTTCTGAATTGGGTGTTTGTCTTCCCTTGAGTCCACCTGATGGGAGGGATTTTGCAGTTGAGTGGCCACCTCAGCAGAATGTTCCACCACTCGCCCCTCCTTAGGACAATCTGGATCCTAATCCAGCTGATTTTGTACCAGTCACACCTAGTGATGTTGTTCCACCTGTTTCAGAGATTGGTACTTATACTCTTCGACCTAAATGGTATGCTAAAACCATTAGTGATCTTCATAATGATGAATTGATCGAGGGTAGAATTGCTCGGAAAAAGAGCAAGCAACAAAATCCTGTTAATTTTGCTCTCATGGCCAATCTGCACAACATCTCTGAGCCTCAAACATATTTTGAGGTTGCATACCTGAGTGGGAATAGGCTATGGAAACTGAACATCGTAGCCTTTTGAAGAATAACACTTGGGTCCTTTCTGATCTTCCACCTGGGAAGAAGCCCATTGGCTGCAAATGGGTGTATAAATTTAAGTATAAGGTTGATGGAACCCTTGACAATTATAAGGCTCGGTTAGTAGCCAAGGGGTTCTCACAGACAAAGGGCATTGACTATGAGGAGACTTTGCTCCTACAGCCAAAATGAGTACTATTCGGCTTGTCCTCGCTATAGCAGCCCAATTTAGTTGGAAAGTCCATCAAATGGACGTCAAGAGTGTGTTTCTCAATGGTGATTTACAGGAAGAAGTCTATATGACTCCTCCATCATGAGTTGGCGTCCAAACTTGATTGCTTCAACATCAATCACTATGTATCAAGCTTGGACATCATTATTCATCATTTGTCTTTGCAGGGTGAAGGCTAAAACAACATTTTGCTCTCCAAGACGTCTTTTCAAGATCTGATAGAGGGGTTTTGACCATTCTTCATATTTTTGAAGATCAATTGCACAGAGGGATAAATTCTCAGAGGTTGCATCTAGAGGTATATTTTTACAGAAGGGCAGCAAATAACTTCCAATCTTCTTCTTGTCTTCTTCCTCTCTTCTTGTCTTAAACTTATTGCATGTCATAGAAAACAACAAGCAATCACAAATTTGACCAACTACGTATGATCAACACAGCAGGTCTGCAAAACCCATCTCTTGAAATTTTCTAGAAACAACAAACTTGCTGCCCCTATTTTTAGGGATTTTTCCAAAAAAGTCACAGATTTGAAAATCAAACGAACTGGGTTTGTTCAGCATTGAAGCACGAACAATACCCATGTGTCATATTTTTTCTGAAAATACTTCTCAGCGGGTGGCTATTTTTAGGGGTTTTTAGAATTTGTCTGAACATATCCATGTTTACAATTAGTAGTCGAGTTTTTCAGAATATAGTACTTTCAAGTTGAAATCAAGACCAAAATGATCCTACTTCACGACTTTCTGAAAACACTCGACATAGACATGCATCAAGTGAAGCCCGTAGTCAAGATGGACGCCTTGGAAGGTATAAATGACATCACTGTTCAATGGATAGCCAAATACGGAAGGTAGTCATTCCAAACACAGGGCCACCATCGGTTACTACCACACTACCTTCCACATTCCATGTCAACAAGGTTGGATGACACAACTGTAGAGAAGATCAAATATCAAAAGCAGTTTGCAAGAGGTAGAAGAAGTTAATGACTAGATAGAAGAACTATTGACTGGAGGTGGTGAGGTGTAAAGCACCCACTTAGGATGTCCTACCCTCCAAAATAGCATTAATGGCGAACAAAAGTTAACTTGATGCCCCTTTCCAAGTTAACTCACTGTCCCACAGATCATGCATGTGAGATCCCATACAATGTGGATGTCTATTTTGAATTCCACAAATTGTGGATCTCAGATCTCCACTAAATGTGGATGTCTCTTTTGGAAACACATTTTGTAATTAAAGTTCACTTTTGGTTTAGTTTCAATCAACCAAAGTAGACTTCCGATTGACTCTTTGTTTAGTTTCAGTTAACTGAAGTAGATTTCCAGTTAACTGTTTGCTCACCTACTTTTAGACATAGGAATAAATCTTGCTGATTAGCAAGAATTGATTGTTAACTCAAGGAAATTTTAGGGTTGCCTACGCCTTTGAGTTTCTATAAATAAGAGCCTTGGGCTCATTATTTGTTAACCTTTATTTACTACGCAAAATTGCTGTGCCATTGTTGCCAACAAGTTTGAAAGTGCTTATTTGTTCACTCTTGGATGAGAGTTAAATTGGTTTGATGAGCAATTGTGTATGATTTCGTACCTTTGCATGTCCCAATTCTTTGTAATTCGTTGTGAAAGCTTGAAGAATGAAATCAAAAGGCATTGATCTAAAGATTTGAGTTATTTCAACATCTTGTTCTTATAACTTGTTTCAATCTCCTCCTTGGACAGGGGTTCCTCCTTCTTGGATATTTTGTTGTTAACAGTTATCATTTGATGTTGTTTAATGAATTGTTTTTTAGCCTACACTTTGGACAGGTGTAGTCACCTCCTTGGGAATCCTGTTAGCCAAGTCATCATACTTTGTTGTTTCTAGTGAGTTGTTTCCCAGCCTATACTTCGGACAAGGGTTCCTCCTCCTTGGCAAGTCTGAGATCCATCTTACCGTAAAGAGTGTTTGCTTGCATAAAGCCTTATTCCAGCTTAGATCTGAGAGTTCAGAGCCTTAGACTCATTCTAGCAAGATGGTCGGATCAAGTAATCCAACCATCCATTCCCGCTCCTATGCCCTCATGCTCTGTTTATCTTGGGGAGATAGGATAGATTCAAAGCTAGTTTAGTCGTAGTTAAGATCTGCATAAACCAGAGAAAACCTTAGCTACGGCGCATTATGTTTATGCATCCTTGTGTCTTGCCGTTGAGTAAAAATGATAGGAACCTTAGTTTACTGTACTTTTTATGCATAACATCAGCAAAGAGGGATCTTCCTCTCTATAATCTGAAGGAGCAGTTACTAAAACACTTGCAATAGCTGTCCGTTTCCAATAAGCACTCCAAAGGTGCTAATTGAAATGCCAACACACTTTCATCCACAATAGGTCCCTTGGTAACATTAAAGTCAGATACTTTTCATTGCAATCAGCATTTGAAAGAAAGTATTATACTATGACTTGCTGTTCATGTACAGTTTTCAATTCAATAATAAGTGTATAACTTTCTGACCTGATTACAGAAAGATCCAATAATGATGCTAAGATGGTTTCATTCTGACTCCAAATCTTGTATCACATACACCTGAAAATTAATTCGCCTTTACCCAGCAAGGATGGCTATCCTTAACACTTCATGTCACCCCAAATTCATATTTGAATACTTAGTTTTCCTTGTATTAAATTGCGAATTCCCAGATTGGCTCACGCTGGCTAGAAATTTTAAATGACCTTCAAGAAATCATAGTCAGTGTGACTCCCTTGATTTGCATATGAATATTAAATTGTAGTTCCTCCTTCCAGATGTCAGCACTAGCCTAATTCATGAATACGGCAGTAACAAATTACAATTCCCTCCTTACAATCATGACAGCTCCTCCTGACTCCACGTTCTTCACTTCTTTAGCATTGACTCATTTAAAATTATTGACTGGCAACTTAAGAAAAATTTGCAATCTCAACTTCTTCCCAGAAATATTAAGAAGCAGCAGATAATTCAACTCCAAGCTGGCTGGAATATATTATTTATATGCCACGATTTACATATGAATAACAGTGATCAAAGAAAACACACAGCTGCCTTCATAATAATGACACCTCCTCCAATTAATGACCGGCTTCATGAGAACTAGCTCCTGTCTGTCTCAAAATGCCAGCTGTAGGAAAGGGCGTCCATTATATTAAGAGACGCAACCAGCTTCCTTCAATTGCATCGATACAATGGGTAGTCGACTCTTCAAGTTCCCATGGTCAGCCTTCAACAAGTCGCCATGTTAAAGGAAGAATCACTTTCTCAAGACTCAGCATTGGATAAGTTAGCACCTCCAAGAACTTACGTGGCCATTACTCAGCTTTGACCTGGTCTAGAGAAGCCTTCAAAGCACCTTGGGAAAATCAGTTGATTTATGAATCTTTCAACAGCTGCATCTATGTGAGAGAACGCTTCCACTAAATAATATTAGCCTGTAAGACTAAGATGGCTGCAACCATACTTTCTAAAGCTTGCGGTAGGAATTATATACGCCTAGTTTCGTCATCAATTGTATCGAGTCTATCGACCACCTTCAGCAATTAAAAAATAAAGGAAACAGCCTTCCCAATATTCAGAACTGCTGTTAAAATTGGTAAAATGATATTATATCCTTGTCAATCTTTAAAAAAAATTTCATCACTGAATTCCTGGACATATACAATTTTCCTTTTATCTCCTTTCAACCCCTCTAACTGATGTGTAGCACTTAGGATTATTATGATTTGTATAATCTGTTCACTTCTTTATTTGGATGCAGACCACCATAATTTCATACAACTGGAAGAATGCAGAATAAGTAATTTATTTGCTCTGAAGTCTTAACTGAAAATTATACCTGATAGCTTCCAAATTATCCAGACCTAATACAAATAACCAGAACTCTGAAATTTGTCTCTGCAAGAGACTTCTCAAATTTCGACCCCAAACATTGATGTGCAACTGTGAAACCTGAATGATCCCGCCAGTACCAGTCAGAGTGGATAATTTCACCACTGAAACTGATCTTCCTTCAGAGGGTTTCCGTCCTCCAAAAGGCTGTGGTGAACTCTTCAACCAGCAAATATCTGTTCTCCAAAACAAAACCAGCATGCCTGCAAAAAGAACTCCAAAAATCTTTTATTCTTTCCCCTTCGTAACTCCTCACCACCTTTCTTGAATTCTCCCATTCGCTTTTTTAATTTTATTCCTTTTTTAAGAATTCACCCAAAAGTGACTTAGTTTACTTTAACTTTTCCAGAACTTAAGTCACTTTTGCACACCATTAAAAATAATTAATTTAAGTTGTCTTTTAATTTAATCTTTTCGACAACTTAAAATTAATTATTTAATTACAATGCTGACGTAGTAAAATTTGGGGACTTTACAATTGGACCCTTCAACTATACAAGGGTATTTAATGCTGTTAAAGTGGATAGGTCAACCAGGAGCCAGACGTATCCAGGTCTATACCCAAATTTATTTTAAATGTAGTGATGATGTCATCATAAAGCTAGAAGTGAGTTATTCTATTACTGCCATTTTGTCTTGGAACTAAATTTGGGTTCTTCGGTGTGCCTCTGGGCTTAAGCTTTCTTGTAGTTGTTTGACTTTGAATGACATCTCTTATGATGAAGTCTTGCATGGGGAGGTAACAACATCATTGTTTAGTATTATTTAAATAATTTGATTTCAAACTGTAAGTTTGAATAGGTGAAATGTAGTTAATATTGTAGAGCTATTCTCTAAACTGCAACCCATCGAATCTTTCACTAGAGAGGGTCAATGTAGGGTAATAAGCACAGGGAAACTGCTTTTCAAAAAAAAATCATTCAGATTTTTGATATTTTCTTTGGCCCAGATCATGGAGATTTATTGCCCAATGGCATATCATAGTATTTTGCATTTTATTTTTTAACAACAGTTGTTTTAAACACGAGGTTTTCACAGTCCATGAAAATGATTGAAATGCTTCTGAATTAAACTATGTGAGTTTTGTTTTGTTATTCATATGGATTTTTGGTATTTTTTCTGGTCTAGATCATGGAGATTTATTGCCAACAGCATATTGCATTATTTTGTAATTTATTATGTTTGCTTTTCTAATGCAAAGTTTTCTTTTTTTTTGTTGGCAGGTCTTAAGGAAGAAACCTGATTTCCGTGAAAAGCCATGGGCAAGCATTAGCTCGAGTGCAAAGGATTTTGTCAAGAAATTGTTAGTAAAGGATCCTCGTGCTAGACTTACTGCAGCTCAAGCACTATGTATAATTTCTTTGCCCTTTTGTGGGAAGCTAATAAAATTTTGTCAATCATGATATTTGTTAACAAACTTTTAGTTATAGGTTGGTATCAAAATGATACAGTAAACTAAATAAGATTCCAATAAAAAACAAAAAATCAAGTGTGCTTTTGGCAACTTGATTGTATATAAAGTGAAATGAACTTTTGGTTTGAAACATGTACAGAGTAAAAGTTTTTTGTAGAAAACATTTGGTGTGGTCATGATAAAGTGCATTCTATTTTGAGAACTAGCAACTTAATTTTTTATTGATTAATTAGTGAGGGATCTATTGGGGACCACAACTAAAGAACTACCAAAAAGATGACCAAAAGTTTGAGATACGAAGAGCCAACCAAAAAATGAGATACCAAAAAAAGAAGGCAGCAACACCCAAAACACTGCCAACCGATGGTAGTCACTGACACTGTCCCTAACCACCACCAACAAAACCAGAGGGAGTGCCCCAGCTAGCCACATCTTGCACTGCCACCCCATTCCGCTCTTCCACAGCACAAGTAGCCCTGTCATGGGTCACCCATTTCAAGTGCATCCAAGATAGGAAACTTGATCCCATGAAACACCTCTGCCTTCTTCCTAGCCCTTGATAGTGAATCTGAGCCAAAAGTCATTGCATACTCATCAGGCTGTTCACCACTCTGCTCAAGTCTGAGCAGTAATTCTTCACCT
>VDFB02131236.1:0-30034 GCA_007258455.2 Sequoia sempervirens | reverse complement strand
TGCATTATGCCAATTTTGTGTGTCTATATTTTGCCCTTCTTTGAACAAATGTACTTGTTGCGTTGGTTCAAAGAATAAACTTGCCGCAATCAAATTTTTTTTTTTTAATTTTTTGGATGCCCCAGTGCAAAGAAGTACACTGGTACACAAGCAGTACCTCCAAATCAGACCACTCAAACCTATGGTGGAGGAAATCCATCTTATTAGCAGAATACATACCAAGGATCTTTGAGAGGAGGAGGTCAACAAACAGAGTCCACAAGCCAGATGGTTCTAGTCACCATGCCGCTATAGACGGTCAAATACAACCAACACAAAGTGTTAATTCCAGGCTAGAAAAACTTGGCCGAAGATGAGAATGCATGGATCTTCCCATGCAGTGATAGTCATATGCCCCAAAATTTTCTGAGGGGAAATATGCAACAGAAAATAGCGGAACAAAGGAACAATGGCGCGGTCTCGAATGCAAGTGAATATAATTCCTCCAAAATGGAAAATGCCTACTTTAGAGTACAAATGCAAGGAATGTCTTTGGAGCAAGAACTAGATATTGCACTCAACCAAGTGCTCTTTTTATGGATGGAGGAAGAGGATGCAGTATTTGAAAATGTGGCTCTAATGACAAGTACTCCATAAGTACAGTCAGATTACAACACAAGATCCAAAAGAAGGCTCATGGGAGAACATGTGCAACAAGCCTTGCCATATCAACCACTGTTGCAAGAAAAGAAAACTCTACAGGCCAGTGTTTGACCTACTCCATAGCCACAAATTTTGTCGTTGCAAGAGAAGGAGATGAACAAGATGTCGAGCCCATTCACAATGGATCTTTTTCTTTCAAAAACAAGAGCAATACCACTATTCAAGACCAAGACCCAACCAGTTGGAATGCTCAATGTGGTGGAACAAATGAAGAAGGCTCCCACTAATGCATCTATATGGGACATCATATCTATCCTCAAACAAAAGACTTTGCTTCGATAAGAATTGGAGAAAGAAGAAGGAACACAGTAGGAAGATGTGACTCCACCATGTGATCAAAGAAAAGATAAAGGATCCATGTGAGAACCTCAAGCTCCAAAAAATGGAAGCTTACATGAATGACATGGAAAATGGAAAAGAGAAATAGGTAAGCAAGCCAAAGCCCACACCTTTCTTTTTAACAATTATTGTGGGAGATAAGCTATTGCATAATAACATGATTGATTCATGGGATAACACAACAATCATGGCAAAACAAGTGGTCGATGCCCTAAAACTTAAATGTGAGCTCCTTGAGAAGGGAATCATGCAATTAGACAGGAAGAATGCTCTAATTATCTGTTGAATAAAAGATCTATCTCTAACCCTCTTCTCGTGTTCAAGCCAAATAGTCACACAAGAAATAGTAGTAATAGACATTCCTCTAGTCTCTAAAATGTGTCTTTCAAGAGATTTCACTACGAAGCTTGGCAGGTACTTAGCGCTCGATTGGTCCCACCTGATATTGAGAACCAAGCACAAGGAAAAGATGATTCTTTTTGAATCTTTGCATCCCAAACACATAGCAAAAAATGTTGTCCTATGCTTTGAAGTGGCACATACCTCTTTCTTGCAACAACTGAGATATTGTGTAGAGATGTTGGAAGATGAAGGAGACACAAGTGATCAAACTCCCGAGGAAGATGTGCTACTCAACCAATTCATTGATTCTGACCTATTCAACAATTTTCATGTAACAAGGCTTAACACTTATGTAATTTTTGATGATGATCAATTTTTTCTGAAATTGATAAAGGATTGGGAGGAATATAATGATCTAGGTGACAATCATCTTTGGACCTTATATTTTGATGGCACAAAATGTAAAGTTGGCTCTAGAGTGGGTGTCTAACTAGTGCCTTTGATAGGATTGGAGACCCTCAAATCTTACCATTTTTAGTTCTCATGCTCAAAAAACAATGCAAAATATGAGGCCTTGGTCCATGGGATGATCCTTGTAGAATAGATGGGTGTAAAGAGAATACAAGATTTCAAATATTTAGAGTTAGTTGTGAGTTGGGTCTGTGGGAAGGCAGCTGCAAAAAAAACACAAGGATGAGGTCATACAGACATCAGATATGGGACCTAATTGAGAGCTTTGAAGCCTTCAATATAAAAGTTATTCCCCAATCCCAAAATAGTGTCGCCAATTAGATGGCCTCAATAGGTTCACAATTTGAACTAGTTTCTGATTCAACCAAAAAGGATGTAGTGTAGGTCATCGTCTGACCCGAAATCCCTGACAATGATAAAAAAATGGTATGTTTTTTATGATGATATTCATATTGTTTCCTTTATGCAAAAGTTGCGGGAAGCTTTCGACCATTCATTGCTAGGAGCAGAATTTCACAAAGGACGAGTTATCTAGTTGAAAGGCAACAAGCTTCCATAGTGATTAATTTCCCTTGAAAATATCTTTGATTGTGAAGATGAAAGAAACAAAAAGTAGAGGTTCACTATAGATGCAAGAGACTATGAAAAGCTTGATGTTGGAAATGGAAAAAAGTTAAATGTCAGAAATGAAATTCCCCGCAAGGAAAAGGAAAGACTCAAAGAGCTATGTTTCAGATATGATGGATTCATTGCCTGGACTTATTATGATCTTAGAGGGTATGATTTAGGCATAATTTATGATACTATTGATTTGGTGGAAGGATCAAAGCCCATACAACAAAAACAAAGGCCGGTTAATTTGAAAGTTGAAGTGTTGATGCCATAGGAGCTTGCCAAATTGGTTGAGTCAAAGATCATATATCCGATCAAGCATTCTACCTGGGTGTCAAATCTAGTACCATTCCAGAAAAAGAATGGCAATATTAGGTTGTGTGTCAACTTCTGAGATTTGAATAAAGCCTCACTAAAAGACCTACCCCTTGCTATCGATGGAGTAGATACTACAAGATGTGGCTAGATCATAGATGTTCTCATTGCTTGATGGTTTCTCAAGCTATAACCAAGTATATGTAAAGGAAGTGAACCAACATAAGACAAAATTTACCACTAAGTGGGGATGTTTGCATACTCAAAAATGTCATTCAGACTTTCAAATGATGGGGCGACCTTTCAACAAGCAATGGATATCGCTTTCAAGGGATTAATCAGCCTAATTATTCTCATCTATCTAGATGACCTAATAGTCTTTTCAAAATAAAAAGATGATCACTTTGATCATCTAGAGAAGGTTTTCCAGAAATGTCAATAGTTTGAGATTTCTTTGAATCCCAAAAAGTGTATTTTTGGAGTACCTCAAGGTAAGCTACTTAGTTTTGTAGTGTTAAAGGAGGGAATAGAAATAGACCTTGAAAGGGTGAGAGCTATAATGGAGTTATCCCTACCAGAAAATCAAAAAGGATTGCAATCCCTCTTAGGAAAGATCAACTTTGTCAACAGGTTCATATAAGATGTCATAGGCATTGCGAAATTGATCACATTGATGAAAAAGAAGAACCTATTTTCAAATGGAAACTCAAAGGCAAGGAAAATTTTGAGAAAATAAAGATAGCTATCTTCATTGCTTCGGTATTGGCTAATCCTGACTTTTTGAATGAATTTTTACTCTATGTATACAGTGGCCCACAGAGCATAACTTTGGTGCTCACTCAGAAGGACGAGCAAAATAATGGAAAACATCCTATTGAATTTCACTCAAGGACCCTTAAAGGATATGATTCCACATATAATTTTGTAGAAAATTAGGATTTCACCATTGTTAAAAGATTAAAGAAGATCTGACACTTAGTTTCAACCAATAAAATCATTATTCTCATTGCACATCCCAGTGTGTGGGAATATATCACAGAAGGTGAGATAACATAAAAGAGGGAAAATTGGATCACCAAAATCGTAGAGTATGATGTGGACATTAGACCAACCAAGATGGTTCATGGAAGAGGTTTGTGCAAATACATCATATAGGAGTCAGGTTTTGTAGTTGAAAAAGAGACCTATCAGGTCTACTTGAACCAATTCGAGTCCAAAAAATCATGGGTGGTGGATCAAAAATAGTATATGCAAAAGGTGAACTACTTGACCAGCCTTTTGTCCCATAAAAGATGATACTACTAGTTGCAAGGCACTAGGTATGTATTGATTGAAGGTATATTATTCAAGAGAAATTATGGTGGTGTCCTGCTTTGATGTTTAGACAAGTTGTAGGCAGAAAGTGTTCTCAATGAATTCCATAGCAGTCCTAAGGTTGGAAATTTCTCTGCCAAGACTACTTTGAAGATAATGTGAGCAAGATATTATTAAGCCTCTATTTTTTTTGAAGCATATCATCTAGTGTGAAAGTTCACTCAGTGCTAGTTCTTTGTTGGTAAAAGAAAGAATCATGCTTTTCCTTTGAACCCAATTGTAATTGAAGAGCCTTTTGCTCAACGGGGTTTGGATTTCATCAAAATGATAAACCATAAGTGGATCCTTATAGTGACCGACTACTTCACAAGGTGGATGGAGATTGTAGCCCTAAAAAATGCCATAGAGGGTGAGATTTTCAATTTTCTTGAAGAACTTGGAGCCAAATTTGGCTCACCAAAACCTATCATATCAGACAATGCTCAGGATTTTGTAGGTTCAGGGATTGGCATAAGGAAATGGGTTAGCAGAGTTGACCAACAAAAACCTAATTAGGTTAATCAAGTGCATTGGGTCAAAATGACAAAGGGATTGGCATAAGCACCTAAGAGATACTCTTTGGGTGGATTGAATTAATTACTCCCAAGCAAATCCTGAAGACCTCCCCTTATGAACTGGTGTATGGAAAAGAGGTAGTGTTACCTATTTCCATAGAGATTCCTGCCTTACAACTACTGAAAGCCCTGGAGGTTGAAGAAAGTGGTAGAATGGAGGTATGGTTGGTAGAAATACTCAAACTGGAGGATAGAGAAAAATCCTATGAAGCCAAGCTCGACCACCAACAAATAGTGAAGCAATGGTTTGACAAAAAGACTTCTAACCTAGAATTCAGAGAAGGGAGTCTAGTGCTAAAGTACAATAGCGTATTACAAAACTAGGGAAACATACAAAATTTGAAGCACTATGGAAGGGACCCTTCTGAATTAGTGCGTGCAAGGAAAATAATGTGTACGAACTTGAAGATATGGAAGTCAATGCTTTAGATATACCGATGAATGGTATTTATCTAAAACTATTCCACTAAAGTAGATAGTTCTTTAAAGTTTTAACAATGATGTACCATATGTAAATTTTTTTGTAAATACGTTCTAAATTTTGAGAATAAGCCATTCAAAATAAAATGGAAGAAGAAAAATCTCTATATTATATTATATTCATCAAAAATTTACAATGTAATGAATCCTGAGCTCATATTTAAACATAAGGCTCTCTCGAGCAAACCCTAAAAAGAGTTATAGAACAAAAGATGCAAAAAGGAGGAAATGTGCAAAACTGTAAATATAAGCCTCCAACCATTGTCCATGAAGCTAAGAGGGCCCTTCATCAAGTTTTTCTTCTTCTTCTCTATCATAACACAAAAAGGGGGTGAAAAAAACACACATGGGCTCCACATAGTGAAGACCAAAGGCCTAGTCACCGTGGTTCTACACCAGAAACTCAAAGTGCTCCCTCTAGGTGAGCCCTAGAATGCACTCCACACCATACTCTCATAGTAGATAGATGGTTGTTAGTTGAGAAGATGAGTGATGCATCTCAAGTTCCATGATGTGTAAGTCAGAAAGGAAGGGAAACTAGGGTACATCTATCCCATAGTCCACGTGCTTGCATAGATCCAAGGTGCTTGAAATGCCAACGCCAGGGATAGCCACTTGCACTATCTTACGAAGCCCTTCCATCAATGCAACATCAAACATCTGGTGGCACAACTCAATTATCATGGGTTTTGCCATGTTTAGGTCAAGCAAAAAGGTGAAGAAGTGGGAAAGAACATTACAGATGTTCCGAAGCTGGTTCTCATCGTCAATGAAGTCTTGGCCGTCTACCCACCTGAATGCAACCAAGGAAATATTCACATTTCTTCACCAATCATTTGATTATGTCACTAGTGACCTCTCCCACAAATCACTATTGTGGCCTTTGTGGGAGAAGCCAAATAGGAGTTCCTAAGCTAACCGAAATTCTAAGAAAGCAACAAATTGTGGGGAATGGGAGACAGTGAGAAAATCTTGCTAAACTTGAAGGCTATATTTTTCGAATGAATGTTGCAAAAGGTGGCATAACTATATATAGAAAAGATAAGCCGAAAAACCCAACCAATGGAAGTTCCATTTTTGGCTAGATGGCAATGGGAAAATATCAAAGCAAATAGAGGAAGGTAGATAAATCATATAGAGGACCTGACAGGAGGCCTTGAGAATTAAATTTGGGTGTTGGGAGTAAATGCTCTCATATGCCGATCATCAACGTGTGTCCTTTGCCATCATTAGCACTAGCTAGCTTAGTTATGTGAAAAGACATGGATTAAAGCACTAAGTTTTGACAAATTAATGGGTGCATCTTTTCAAAAGTACCTTTTATGGTTTCAACACATTTATCATAGCTAAAATTACATGTACCAATGCAAAGAGTTTATTTGTGAAAGAGGTGGCAGGGAGAATGTACTAATTCCATTCCCGTGGCATTTTCAGCATTCCCAAGGGATACAAATACCAAATCCACACATATCACCTTGGTGGCAGCATTTGATGAACCAACACTAACTACGTAGCCTTAATTGCATGTACGCACAAGAAAATTAATTGCAATCAAAAGTAGATTTTTCTAAATAAGAAAAAGCAGAGTGACCATTTTTGTTAAGGAAACACTCTCCAACTTCCTGATATAGCCATGGCAAAGCCATCAACAATTGGTAGAAAAGATGTACTCTCAAGCAAAAGACCTGGTTACATCAATATCTTTGGGCGGAACTCATTCGCCAATGCCCCAACACTAGAGGAATGACCATTTGAATTCCGTAAGGTGTAGCCTGATAGACGCATCCCAAGGGAGGTGGCGCAAGATGTCACTGACAATATTTTGAATCCTAGGTTGATAGCTAATCCTAAGAGTTTTAGGGAGGGTGCATTTCAAAGAATAAAAGAACATGATCCATCTAAGGGTTTCACTTTTTGGCTTTGGAATTGTGGTCTGCCACATTTCATACTACCTATTGTACACCCATGCTCGGAGTTGGTGGATGCATGCACCAAAAGATTCAATAAAAGTATAGGGACTATTGAAGGTAACAGGTTCAAAGTTACCATTTTTGCTAGAGCCACATGGGATATGTTGTGTATCCCTACGACTTGGGGTGCTGAAAGTTTTGATGAGGAGAAAATGGATGTTTTCAGGGAAGAAATTGCCTGAAAAATGAGTTTTCATGAGGAAGAAGCAAAGGAAAAACTAAAGAGAGGTCATCTTCCTTTTCCTCTTTCACCCAAAGTTTTCAAGGACAAACAGTCTATCTTCTAAATGTTGGCCTAGGTTTTTGGCCTTGATAATGATGAGGAAGTCCATCCTTTCCAGATGGGTCTATATTTTGTGCTAAAAAGGGAAAAGGACTAGAAATATTATGATTTTTCTAAGGTAATAGATGGAAATATGCTAAAGCAGTTGAGGAATTACAGTACCGAGTCCAAATTTAGTTAGTCTTCTTTCTTGGCTCACTCAGTTTTGCATCAAAATTCTGAGTTGTTGGAGAGAAATATACCAGTGTCAAGATTAGATGTAAAAGTAGTTGAGGAATTACAATACCATGCCCCATGGGTTGTTTCTCTCCCAAGGTCTCAGAATGGATGGAAAATCTACCGGCCTTGATGGATTGTTTCTTGGGAGAGGATTTCACATTCATTAGATTTCATGGTTTTGTCGGGGAACCTTTTCAACTCCCCAAGTTTGTAATAGACAGAGTTTTTGCATTGGATGCATGTTATCAGGTAACCATTGTCGACAACACCTATGGTGTTGGAAGGAACAAAACAAAGATATATCTACTTCCCCTTATAATCACCAATAGTCAAGTAACGCTAAACAAGAAAAAGGTCGAGGGAAAGCTCATAAACCTATTGGTTGCCCTAGACTTGGTTCTCATATGTGACACATGGGACTACAACCTGATAAAGCATTACTCTCTAAAACATGAGAGTCAGGAGTATTTTGAGAGGAGGAGGAATTTGACTCAAGAAAGGTCAGAACTATATATTGACTTTGCTAATATTCCATTCAAATGACCAGAATGGCTGAAATTCTATGAGCCTCGGGTGGAGTATCAAAAATATCCAAATGGGAAAATCCTTCAACTCATAGTTGAGATGTAAGGGATGGTTGAAAAGAAAGAAGTCAGACTTCTGGAGGTTCTGACAAGAGATGAAATGCCTTAGCACCCTATTTAGGTATTTTCAGCCATATGACGATAGGTTCGAGGACATTTATGATCGAGAAGCTAACACTAACAATAACAATCTAGAGACAAGCCATGAAATTGAAGAAGAATAGCTCCCGCACCATGCTTCTCATCCTTAAGAATACAATAGGAGGAGAGGTTCAAAGTAAAGAGACACAATTCACATCTTCCACCGATTCTAGAAGCAAAGGAAAGAGGACCCAATGGTCCCCATGAGGGTTCACTACAGTTTCCCAAGGCCAAGTGTTAGAGGGATCGACCACCAAAGGAGTGGAATATACTAATTCTGGTCATGCAAAGAGAAGATGAGTCCAAGATCTAGGAGTTCCCGACATGTCATCCTGAGGAGAAGAAGAAGTGGAGTCTATCCTACAAAATGTTCCGACTGCCACGACCTAGGTAAGTTTTACTCCCTCTCTTCTTCCTGACTCTGCATCTTTGGTTACTCCTTTGCCTCCTCCCATGGAAAGGAATCCTTCATCCTCAGACCCTGAGCTAATAGTCTTAAATACAACCCATGCCATTTTTAATGAATATTTTGAAGGAACCCCGCATGCCAAATGAGCATCATCTGCTTCGCTCATTATTGATTCTTTGATTACCCTGTCAAGGGCCCGCTTTGAGAGAAAAATATTTTGTGTTTCCCATCACTCCCGATCCATCCTCTTCTTAGAAGGCACCTCTCCTTCCATCCATTTCTCTTTTTACCTCAACTAGTTTCTCCCCTTCCCAATCTCAATTTGGTATTCTGCCTCTTTCCATGATAACGCTTCCTTTTGCTTCCTTGCATGCTCATACATCCAAAGTTTCCACTTCATTCACCCTTTTTAGTCTCCCTCTCAATGCTTCAATTGTAGCACAAAGCATCAATGTCCCTCAGAGTCTCCAAGAGCATTTGGTTGCAACCAAGAAGGCCCAATAGGTTAGAAAGGAAAAATGATTGTTAAAGAATGTCACATTGCTAGCTATCCAAAAGATTGAAGCTTGCTTTAATGAAGAGTGGAAGTCTTTGCTGATCACTACCATGAAGCCACTTGTGTCTATGCTAGAGGGAAAAATACAAATGAAGGATTACGAAATCAAAGCCATGGGCCTAGATTTGAATGAAAGTCAGTCGCACGACAAGGGGCTCCTAGCTAAAGCCACTCAAAATGTGGTATATACAGACTATGAGAGACATTGTAGAAAGTTGAAGAAGTGTGAGGAAGAGTTGGTAAACATAAAGGAAATAATAAGTATTCTATAGAAGGAGATTCAGGCCAAAGATGTCAAGATGAATCGCATAAGGAAAATATAGAGTCAGCATGGAGAGACATGCAATTTGCTCATGGAGGTCCAGGGTGAACGGATTCAACTATATGCTAAAATTGAAAAATTGAAAGTTGAGTTGACTACTAATCACTAGAAAAATGTAGAGTATCAACATGCTTAGGAAAACTTACGAAGAGAGCTAGATGGAAGCCAATCTCAAGTTTCTGACAAGTTACAGAAGGCCCATGCAAAAGCATAAAATTCCAAGCAAGAGATCAGAAAGCTAAGCTTGGAACTGATGAATGTCCTCAAAGAGAGAAGTCAAATGGAGGCAAGCACAAGAGCAAGAGAGGCTCAGTTCAATCAAGAGCTAGTTGTTGCATGAGGCTCTGGGACCCTCTCAATATTGAAGAATCTAATATCTACACACTCAAAGTAGAACATAATTGTTGTTGCCATTCTTAAGGGATGTTGCGAATTAAACATGAAGGTTGGCCTGATGGCCAATCAATTTATGCAGACATGTGCTCCCTGAGTGGCAAAATCGCAAAGCTTTATTTTCAAGTTATGTGTAGCCACTAATGAGGCCCTAAAAGGTGTAGGGATTCTCGATCAAAGAGGTGGCTCTATCAAATCAAACAAGATCATCCATTGCCATAAGATTTTGGAAAGGTGCAAGGATTATCAGATGGTACTGAACAAGCGAGTCAATAAAATCAAAGACTTTGACATCCTAGTTACCTATGGGCTCCCTCCTCTTCTTTCACTAGATGGAGATGTGCTAATAGTTGAGCAGGTCATGGATGTGATCTAACATAAAGTCAAGACTTCTACAGAACTCCCGTGTTCAAGGGCAGTGCCCACAATTGATGATATTGAGCGTGAGATCTTCCCTCTTTCTCAACTCTATTATCACCTTAGGGTGATTTCTTTCAAATGGGGTTTGTCTCTTTCAAGGAATTTTTTGAGATGGAGCAAGCATATAGGCTTATTCATACTCTCACCTAACCGACTGATGTAGATAGGGAAGTGTTGCATTCAACTTTCCTCAAACTACAAGAATTACCAGAGGCCTAGGTTGATGCCTCTGCAAGTGAAGGCCCCCTATGAGTTGCTAGAACTATGAAGCATTTTTTCCTTGATCATTTTGATTTTTGGCTTGAATATGTTTTTAGCTTTGGATGTGTCTATGCTCAAGTGAAATCATTTGAAAGGTGTACAATGTGCCACATGGTGGCTATGTAGCTTTCATCTTTCACCTTCCTTTTGGGAGAGAGTCGAGACACATGTCAGCTCGTCGAAGATTTTCTCAAGGAGCCGTATTCGTAAGTTGAGAATTTATGCCCGTTTGACTCATCATCTCTTCACTGTGAGAAATTTGTGCTTTTAAGAAGCAATCTCTTTTGGGAGTTTTTCAGAGCTTGTTGTCCACTTTTGGTTTTTGAGATGAGAGCTTTGAGTTGGTGCCATTGGGTTATGTGACTGGTGAACTATAATTTTGACAGGTTGTTTTCTAGGATTTGATCATTTTCAAATAACTATCTTTGCTAAATATCTAAAGAGCATTAATGTGGTAGTTGAGAATTGATGAGAAAATATTGTTGTGACCTAACCAAAGATCTATGATCAAATTGTGTGCTATCAAATATCAACATCTGGCAACAATTACTTCTATGTTGTGGTGGCGGTTTCTTCTTTTCTTTAGCTATAAATGAGAGGTAGTGATAGAAGGAAAGGATTGGTTCCAAGTTTTAGTTTCCTTTGCCGAGGAAAAGTTTCTTTAGTTTTCTTAGGTTATAGAACTGTTTTCAAAAGTAAACTAACATAATCTTGGTATAATTGGAATGATTTTTAATACAAAAATTTTAGCACACACCTAGTAGAAAATATATTAATTATAATCTTGGTAAAGGTCAATTTGATTAGTTTTATGTATCCTCCACTTGGAAATCCTCCCCAAGCTCTCCACCCTTGAGCTTAGAACAAGAAGAATCAAATCACTCACAACCCACTATATTTTCCAACCTATAATTATTTATCTATCTCTCAGCTTCTCAAAACTAGGAAGAATCTCTCCAGTGAATACATTATCTATCTCATTCACTTTGGTCTACTTCTATTCAAGTTTTTTTGGGTCCCTATGTCCCACAATTTATTTTGGGTCCTATATCTTACAATCCACCAACACATCTCCCCCTCCTACTAAGTCCATTTTGGGTCATTATATCCCTCCCACCCTCCCTCCCTGCCACCTTTGCCCTCACTCTCTCTCTCTCTCTCTCTCTCTCTCTCTCTCTCTCTCTCTCTCTCTCTCTCTCTCTCTCTCTCTCTCTCTCTCTCTCCCCCCCCCCTAGAGTATGTTTCTTTGTTTTGTTCATTGTAGTGTAAGTATTCTCTTTATACAAATGTATGAATTTATTGATTTGGATATTCTAAAGATACGTATATTTAGTCTTGTATATATTTCTAAAGATACTTCTCCTTTGTACTAGTTCTTTATTGATACCATCATTGTTTAACAAACTCTTTTCATGATCAATGACACAAACCACCTCTCTCTATCTCTCTCACCCTACATAGATCAATGATTCAAATAATCCATTTCCTTCTATTCCATGTCTAAAATAAGATCATATGAAGGATGTTTCACTACATCTACCATATCATCCTCCATCTATCCAATATTCATCTATTATTTTATTTCATTATGCAATACTACTACTTCCTCTTTCTTCAATTTCTTCATTATAATATCTTTCAACACCATCTTTATGTATCTCTTTGGATGAATCCATCATCATTGTTACATTAATCCATTAGGTTAAAACTTAAACCATAAACCCTAAACCCAACAAATATCATCATAGCATTAATCCATTAGGTTCATTTTAGGCTAATATAAATTTATTAATCTAAGAATCTTTCATCCATCATAGTCCTTTCATTATCCATGCATCTTTCCATCCTAATCTTTACATATCTCTCATCCCATTAACTTATAAATAAGCTTTATTTTGGATGGAAATGATTCTTGTACCTATTCAACCATATTATTTTGATCTACATACATTTTAACAAGGAACCAAAGGTATTTTATTTTATTTTGGGTATCACTACCATAAAAATATATTCATTCATTTTTTCTAGTATAAAGACAAGAAAATGAAATAAGGCAATAAAAAAAAAGATAAAGAAAATAGACAACACCTTTTACTGTAAATAACCTTGCTCCTTACATAGAGTTAAAATGGAGTGCACCCTTTCTCTATTTGATATGGTATCTCAGATGTTTTATTGAATACTACTAATGGAATGTGGATTTCTCTTTAAACCAACAAATTCTTGGTATAGTTGGACAAATTTTAATAGGAAAATGGTAGCACACACCTACTAGAAAGTGTGTTGATGATAATGAAGGGTAAAGGATTCTTTTTGTAGACTCTTGTTGTGACAAATGATGTAATTCAAAGATCAAGGGATCACTTCTTCATCTGATTGGAACAAAAAATGTTCACATTATTTGTAGTATTGGAAAAGACACTGTCACCTATTAGTTATTTCCTTATGATTTTTTTTTGTTTTGTATGCACCAAGAATGTAATGAAGTCCACCTTCAAATTTTAGAACTCTTTAATACAATAAAAATGGAATTTCACTTTCTTCATATGATTGGAAAAAAATGATCACATTATTTGTAGTGTTGAAAAACACACTATCCCTTGTCCATTATTTCCTTATGAATTTTTTTTTTATGCACCAAGAATGTAATGAAGTCCACCTTAAAATTTTAGAGCTATTTGGTATATTAAAAGTGGCATTTCACTTTCTTCATATGATTGGAACAAAAAAATGCTTACATTATTTGCAGTCTTGGAAAACACTCTGAACCTTGTTAGTAATTTCCTTATGAAAATTTATTTATTTTTTAAACATATGAAGAAATTGAAGCACAATTTTTACTCTAAGACTTTTTATAAATTTTGAAGGTTAATTTCATTGCCTTCCTATTGTTTAAATAACAAAAATTTTATCATTACATTCTTTTTATTTTTTTAAATTATAGGTTGGAAAACACTGTGTTATGAAACCTACAACCAAATTAGTTAGAAAAAGAGAAATCATATCGCTCACAACCCACTATTAAGATAGGTACACATCATGACGAAGTATTACATCCCACCGTACCACTCCCTATCTCCCTCCATCCCTCACTCTCTCCCTCCTTCTCTCCCTCATGCACACACACAATCACTCTCCACCCACCCCTTCCTCACTCCCTTCATAACTCTATCTATACCTATCCCTCCCAACCTACCACTCCATATCTCCCTCCTTCCCTCCTCTCTTTCCCTATATCCCTCCCACAATATCTCTCCCTATTTCCCTCCTTCCTGCTTTATCTCCCTTCCACTATCCCTCCCACCCTACCACTTCTTATCTCTCTCATCCCCCATCTCTCTCCCTCTCTCTCTTCCTCACACACATAGAACCTCTCTTGACCTACCCCTCCCTCCATCCCTCCATAACTCTTTCAATACCTATCTCTCCCTCTAAATCAGTGGGGATGAGAAAAAATGTGTTGATGATCAACAAGTAGATGCAAAAGCAATAGTTAGAAATGATGAAACTATAGAAAAAAATTAGAAGACTAAAATTAACCACTTACAAAAGGAAGTAAAAGATAAGAAGAGGATTTTATCATCAAAATAAAAGGAGGTTAATGTTGTTGAGAAAGAGTTACAATATAAAAGACATGAAGTTGAGAAAATAAAGACAACAATGGAAGGTGTTCCTTATGAAGAAGAGAAAATGGAGGCATCATAAAAAGAGTGTTTTTAAGAATCATGAAGTTGAGAATATAAATACAACAATGGAAGGTGTTCCTTATGAAGAAGGGAACATGGAGGAATTATAAAAAGAGTGTTTTTAAGAATCTAAGGCAGTTCAGAAGTTGAAGGTTGATATCAAGAACATCAAGGATCAATTAGGAAATGTTGAATTTACCTATATAATGATCTTGTAAAGAATTTTGATATGTTGAAAGTCATAGGTGTTGTTGCACAATTTATAAAATTTTAAACTACATTAATGGTAAATTTTGAAGGTGCCTTTCATTACACTTGTGCTATGTAAATACTAAAAGGTATTAATTGTATTAATATTGTTTTCTAAAATTGGAAGTTGGAAAACACTGGGTGTCATGAAAGTTGCAACCCACATACTATCATAAATCACTCTACACATAACACTCCAGTTGGTTAGTCACTCTTCAGGTCAATTTTTTTAGTTTCATGTAACCCCTATTTGAAACTCCTCCCTAAGAACTCCACTATTGAGCTTTGAACAAGCACAATGAAATAAATTATAATCCACTATTTTTTTCTAACCTACCATTATTTTGTGCATTTATTTTTCAATCATATAAAGAAATTGAAATGAAATTTTTACTCTAACAGTAACAATTGGGATACATTTTTAAGGTAAATTTCATTGTATTATTACTGTGTAAATAACAAAAGGTTTTGATTACATTCATAATGTTATAAAAACTTGTAGGTTAGAAAACACTAAGTGTTATGAAACCTACAACCCACATACAATTGTAAGACTCTTTATGTAACAAACCAATTGGTTAGTCACCCCTTACATAAATTTTGTTAGTTCTATGTATCCTCCTCGAGATCCCCACCATTAAGCTTAGAACAAGCAAAATGAAATCAATCGCAACCTAGTGTGTTTTCAAACGTGTGATTATTTTCTACATGTCTTTTTCCATCATATGAGGAAATTGAAACAAAATGTTTACTCTAAGTAACAATTGTGGTAAAAATTTTAAATGTCTTTAATTACACTCGTACTTTCTAAATAAGAAAAGGTTTTCATTACTATAAGAGAGGGGGTCCAACCATGTTCAAGGCCCCAGGTCACGAAGATCCAAGAGTAGAAGGATACCCTAACTTACCTCACTTTAAAGAAATGTTTCAAAATAAGGGATGAGAATGATGAGGAATATAAGGTCCTTCAATCACTTTGTAGACCCAAAATCCACAATGAGGCTAGGTGAGCTGATTTTTGGGTTCAATACTGTACCTTAGGTAGCTCTCTGGCCGAGGATGGAAGCACAGTTCTAGGATGAAAGCGTGATATGCTGGCATCTATATGACTAGAGGACTAAAAAGACAATAAGAACCACCAAAAAATAAGCTGATGACCTAGCTAGTGACTTCTAAATGAACAAAACAAAACTATGAAATATGAGAGATACAAACAAATATGATAAAGTAAATGAGAGCCAAGGTGACATACATGATCTAGCAAAATACCTTGTTTTCCAGCTAGCTCCAAATGCACATCCACCTGCACACAAGGAAGAGGGAAAATTGTTGGGGGTTGCATAAGGGTTTTCCTCAATTAGACCCCCATTTTGGTGTTTCCACCTCTATAGACAACCAAGATTGTAACGATGGAGAATTATATGATAAAGGAAATAAATTAAAGAACACAATAACACTACAAAATAGTAAGGTGCTACTCAACCAAATCATAGAGGAATGGAGTGAAAATTCTTACCACCTCCACCAAGATCTAACTAGCTAATGGAGGAGAAAAGAGAGGACTCAAGCCCCTGCTGCAATGGTTTTTTCCACACTTTCTCTACAGACTTGATGGAGTGTTGTTGTTGCTACTATGGAGTGCCAAAGTGCTTCTTAGAGTTCTTGAAAATGCAAGAGGTGAGTTCTAGAATGCTTGGAGAGTGCAAGAACTTGTGAAGATTTTGAAAGAGGATGAATTGGAATGAGAATGGATCAATTTGAAGGAAGAATGAGCAAGAATAAATCATTTTTGGGTTGGTTGGTCAAAGAGAGACGTTATGATTTGTTCCCAATAGGAAGTGTAATGCCTCTTCCAACTTCAAACATAGGAATCCGTTAGGTATGTAAGCATGCTGCGCATATGTCTGTGCACCATGCGGGCATCCCTAACAATTATTCTACTAACACAAAAAACAATATGCCAAGTGGAACGAAGGAAATGAGCTGGGTTTTATGAAACCTGCAACACACATACTATTCTACAACCCTCTACACCTAACAACCCAATTCGTTATTCACCCCTCAAGTTAATTTGATTAAATTTTTATGTATCCCCCACATGCAAATCCTCCCCAAGCTTTCCACCCTTAAGCTTAGAACAAGCACCATCATATCACTCACAACCCACTATGTTTTCCAACCTATGATTATTTTATGCATTTATTTTTCCATCATGAGGAAATTAAAATGAAAATTTGAATCTAAGTAATAGTTTCAATAAATTTGGAAGGTTCCTTTCATTACATTTGTTCTCTCTAAATAATTTTTTTCTTCTTGACAATAATTACAGGTTGGAAAACACTAGTTGTTGTGAAACCTACAACCCACATAGTTTTGTAAAACCATCTACACATAAAAACCCAATTGGTTAGTCACCCCTCAATTCAATTTTATTATTTTTATATATCCCCCACCTTAAACTCCTCCCCAAGCTCTCCACCCTTGACTTGAGAACAAGTAGAATTACATGATTCACAACCCACTATGTTTTCCAACTTGTGATTATTTGGTGCTTTTTTTCCATCATATGACAAAATTAAAATGTAATTTTTACTCTAAGTAACAATTGTGCTAAATTTTGAAGGCATATTTGATTACATTCATACTCTCTAAATAATATAAGGTTTTCATTACACTATTTGCAAGTTGGAAAACACTAGTTGTTATGAAACCTATGACCCATATAGTGTTGTAAAACCCTATATAGGTAAAAACCCAATTGGTTAGTCACCCCCAAGTTAATTTTATTATTTTTATGTATCCCCCACATGTAGCTCCTCCCCAAGCTCTCCACCCTTGAGATTAGAACAAGCATAATCATATCACTCACAACCCAATGTGTTTAAATAGTGTAAATATTCTCTTTATACAAATGTATGAATTTATTCTCATACTGCCATGGCCAAGATTCCCAACAATAATATATTCTTTAATATGATGCAATAACTCCTCATGATAATGCTAAAACATCTTTACTAATATTGTTTATGATGATTTTTTAACACTTATATTTAATCTTGCATATAGTTCTAAATAGACTTCTCCTTTGTACTAGTTTTTTATCGATACCATCACTATTTACCAAAACTCTTTTGATGATCAATAACTCACCTTTGTCTAGTTTATTTATTATGATTTATCATCTACTTGACTCTTCATAAGCATTGTAACTCCTGTACAACATTTAGGTCTTCTACCAATACTCCATTTTCTTTGGAAACATTCAAATACTATATGTCCTATTCCACATTTAAAATAAGATCATATGAAGGATATTTCACTACATCTACCATATATTCCTCCATCTATCTAATACTCATCTATTATTTTATTTCATTATGAACTACTACTTATTTATTTAGTTTCTTCTTTATAAGGTCTTCGAACACCATCTTGATGTATTTCTCTTTGGAATATTATTTTGTATCTATTCTACATTCTCAAATATTTTCTTTGACTTCTCTTCTTCCTTTAATGCAAATTGATATGTTTCTTTAATTATCATTTTTCTTACCATACTCAATTATTCTTGAATAGTTCCTCTTAATCCACTTATTTATCTTATTTATCTAGACACCTTATCTTCATCTACTACACTATGTCTACACCAATTATCATCTTATAGAATCTTTAGTATATTTCCTAAGTACACTCTTATTATTTTATCACAAATTTTGTAAAATTCAACAATTCTAAGTGGTGAATTATTTCCTGATATAAACAAAACAGTTCCATCATATGATAAAATTTGTTTCTATTATTTCTTGATATAAACAAAACAGTTCCATCATATGATTATGATCTAAACAAAAGAAAGTGGTGAATGAAGAAAGTTTGGTAAATGGCCCTTGAAGAGTAGGAAACAAGTCTGCTTCATTTTAATCATGTATATATTTCTCTGGATGTTTAGTAGTTAAAATTTTGTAATGCTTTGTAATGGATTGAAACTATCAAGCTTGCAGAAGGGTCATTTTTTCCAAAATTGTAAAGGTTTTTTTCCATGTAATGGGGTATGTAATGGGGGTTTTCCAAAATTGTAAAGGGCTTTGTCCATGTAATGGAGTATGTAATGGGGGTCTCATTGTAAAGGGTTTTAAAGGGTTTTGATAGTCAAAGCGTGTTGTTTCAACATTTGGCTTCGTTTGAGCAAAAAATTTTAGCATTATAATAGCCATATTTTGTTTGTCATGGAAAAATAGTTGAATTGTAAAATGTCAATCAATGGTCTTACTCGAGCTATAACTGGGGGTTTTCTTCCTGGTTCTTTCCCGCTAGTATGCTCACCTGAACTAGGGATTTTGTATAACTTATATTTTAATATTAATATATCTATCGTGGCTTGCCACTTTTACCTAAAATAAAAAAAATAAATTTGTTCTATATTTCTCTCTATATAATCCTCATATCTCCATTCCTTTCCATTTATACTTATTTCCACCATATTGCAATATAGATTACTTCAATTTAGTCTTAATAAACCTAACCCTCTTAGGATCTACAATTTCCTCATACAAAAAAAAAATTAAGATAATTTCTCTAATCATTCCATTATTTCAAAACCAAATTACCAAAATAAGTAGCAATACAAATTTTGGGTCCCTTATAATTTTTCAAAATAGATTTCAATATCTTTTAAAAATTAATATCTTTCACTTCTTGTTCATCCACAACTTGTTTTGATAAATAGTACATTCTCTAGAGTGTTTATTCTTCTCTAAATTTCTTAATCATCACTTTAATCACAAACACAACCAATGTATAAATTATAATCTGAGTCAATAAGTAATATAATGCTCTTCACAATATGCTACAAAACTTCACCAATATTAACAAAAAAATATATCATGGAGATTTAAAAAATAAACACATTTGAGTGACGACCAATGATATTTATATGGAGAGTGCAAGAAATAAATTTGAATTGTACCAATTAGCAAGGTGATACAATTTTATATCGGCATGAAATTTGTAGATAGGCCCATTTACAATGAATGAAGTGACTAGTAAGATCAATACAATGAAAATAAATGAGGTTAAAAGCATGAATATGTTTGGGACCAACAATATTGGATATATATTTAAATGTTGGAACAAAGCTTGGATATTTTTTGGATTGTTTGAACATGTCTTGTTTGGTAGTTTTTGTACAAGGAACATTATTTTGTCAATGAATAGATTTGAGGAATCGAATCACATTAATGTAGAAAAAAACTATGATGATCTATGATGTATTTTAATGCTTTGTAAATAACGTGTTCTACTTTAGAAATAAAATGTGGTGCTAGAAAATAGAGTCTTCATCCAAGAACTTTTAATATGTTGAAATGATGATTGAGAGACAAATATGTATTTTCAATGAGAACTATGTTGTGATAAGAATACTATTACAAATTTATTAAAAACTTATTAAATGAGACTAAATGTTCTCTAGGTGACCCAACATGCAACTATAGGTGTCACCAACACTATTGTAGGAGGAGAATAGGAGGGAAAGCATCAAAACCTAGGCACTTTGATGTGAATCCAAATTTTGTTGAGATTGTTTGCATTTGTTGATATGAGTTGGTGGTTTGCAAAGATCTTGGAAAAATTCCTTTCACATATCTACAATAACAAAGTATTGCCATATCTTCTTTGGTAGAGCATGTTTCCACTAACCTACCCACACCATCCACACAAAATTAGATAGTTTTTACATATGAATGTTAAATCACCCATAAATAAAAATTTGGTACTATATGCAATAGATAATGTGATGATGAAAAAATAATTGTATACATTATTGAAAACCAAGCAAAAAATATTCCTCACAAAGAGAAATTACATAAAAGTAGCTTTTTATTTTAATGCTTGTGTTTTCCTTTAGCATGCATGACATAGTAACAATTGGAGGAAATGGGTTTTCCCAAAATAGGAATCAAATACACTTTATCCCATTCTATTTGGGATTTCTCCCTATCACTTATATTTGTAATATCGTAAAATTGCACCCCTTGCAATTTCACATACATTCTTCAATCCAATTTAGTGTCCACTCCCTTAGCACTTGTGTAGGATATTTTTATCCCTTGAATAAGCCTTTTTTCCTTTTAGGATGCTCAAGACCCCCTTTTAGGAGCTACCCTTGTGTGTCATCTTTGCATAAAACTTTGTGCTTGTCTCATTTTCATTGTTTTGTAGAATGATATTTCTGGACACTAGTGCATCACACAAATGTCCAGGCACCGCACTAGCATCCTATGACATTTTGATGTTCAAATGGTCATTTTTGAGTTCCTTGCCACTTTTTAGCTACTTTTGTCGGTGGTAATGGCCTGAGATTCTTGGTAATAGCTTAGGAAGATTCTTTTCCCTCCTCTTCTCTCTTTACAAGTGATATTTTCAATTCATTTGTTCTTCTCCTTATGGGATTCTCTCTTGGACATTCTCTCTTTTCTCTCTTTCACTCTCTCAAGTTTGTACAACTCTCTTGCTTGTTACAACACTCTCACATTCTTACAACGTTCTGCATTGCTCTCTTGTCTCTCACAACTCTATCTCTCTCATTGGATTCCTCAAGCCTTGTAGGTGATATCTATCTTGTGCCTTGTATCCTTGAGAATCTTGCAATTTCTCACATCCCCTATCTATTGCATCTCTATTTTGTGATATGGATTCTCCTCCTTGATCAAGGTTTGATTTTATCACTCTTTCCTTCATTCCATTTCTGCTTATTATTTGTCTCTCTCTCTTTATTTGGTTTTCCGTGGAGGTGGGAACACCAAAATGAGGTTTTGATTGAAGCAAGCCCCTAAACAACCCAAAAAAAATTCTTCGATCTTGTGTGTACAGGTATTGAGGATATTTACTTGTTGGAGGCTTCATTACTTTTATTGTTGCGAACGGTCTCTTTATCCTCTTTAGTCTTACTTTTACTTTACCTTATTTTAGTTCTATTACTTTTTGTTATCTTCCTATACTCTAGAAGTTCTTAGTAATTAGATTGTTGGCAGTAACTTTAGTTTTTCTCTGAGACATCCTCATTTTCAGTCTATATGAAATGCCAACATACCTTTGGAACTCCAGTATGTAACGTTGCTATCTGTATTATGTGTTGCTATCCTTGGATAAAAACTTTCTAGTTTGTTTGAAAAACCTTTGTGACCTACTTTGTCTCTCTTTGGAACTCTCACTCTATTCCTTGAGGTAGTTTAGGGTAGTTCATTCCTTAGGACTCTCTTGATAATAAAGAGAATCATGAGTAGCAAATAACCCTTCTCTACATTTTGGTGAACCTCACATGAAAACACCTTCTCTATTTTACACTTTTAGGGTGATACACTCGCCTTCGACTGACTTGTCTATATCTCTATTAAAAAATATACTTTCTATCTTTCTTCCTTTTAGAAACTTCAAGAAGTCCTCTTAAAAAAATGTGAAAGAAAGTTCTTTTCTCCTTTCTTATTATTCTTTGTTGATCCCTCTCTTGAAATTCCTTCTCCTTGTAAGGATATTTTGGTGCAAGAGCATGAAATCATTAATGCTTGTCTTAACATTACTCTACCTTATCTTCATTCCAAAGAAATCTCTTTTAGGGATATTGCATGCATGAATGATGAATCTCATCTCCATTCCAACACACTCTCTTCTAGAGATGATGCATTAGTGAATGGTGAACTTCCTCTCACATCGGATCCTCCAAGGATAGATGTTGGGAATATTTCTTCAAATGACTCCTCTGTAAGTTGTAGGGAATCCGTAAATATAATCTATGTCTCTACCACCCCTAAAAGGCCTAAGAGACTTGTTATTTATCTAACTCTGAATAGTCCTTCTCCTAAAAGGATTTTTTTCTATTAATGGTGTTCCATTTGATAGTGATTCTCCTGATGTTTCTAAGGCTCCCTCTTATAGAGTGGTAGCCCATACTTACAATACTAGAAAGAATAAATTAAATGTTAATGAACCTACTTCTATACTTTCTTCTCAACCAAGTTTTCCCTCAACACCTAAACCTAGAACTAAAGCACCTAGCGATTACAATCTTGTCAAGCAAATCCATGTTACTCCAACCAAGATCTCATTGTGGGACTTGCTTTAGTTTGTTCTAGTTTATCAAGGTATGCTTTAAGAAGCCTTACAAAAGATCCTCTTGCCTTATTTTTCTAGTTCAATGGATGTTGATGTGTTGATACCTCATATTCATGTGGATTCACTGAATATTACGTTCTATCTGCAAGAAATCCCACCCTTGGAAGTATAGAAGTAAGCGGACCCTCTAATGATTATAGTTAATATTAATAATATCGGTATTAGGCATCTAGATTGGGGGCAACCTGAATAGACCTATCTCTTTTGTGATTGACCTGAAGCATAGCTTGCACTGGCTACAAAATTATCTGATAAGTCTTGCTTTGTGGGATTGAGAACTTTTAGAGCACCTTATCAAGCTTATCTCGTAGGACAAGCACCTGTGAGGACCGATCAAACTCTATGGAGCCTTTCACATCTAGCCCCTAGGACCATGAACTTGTGGTGCCTCCTTTGTAGGAATGAGCACCTATAAAGAGCTTTCTCTTTGCAAGAATGAGAACCTGTAGAGCCTTTGTTCATCCTCTATGAGACCGAGCACTTGTGGAGACAATTTTGTAGGACCGAGTAACTACTGAATCTTTTATTCACCTTTCGCAAGACCAAGACCTATGACACTTTTGTTAAAATTTCTACAAGACCAGGTACCTATGGATTTTTCTCTCTTCTCTCCACGTCTGGGTATGTTAGATCGAAGATCTACTTCCTTGAAAATTTTAGACTATTCTCTTCAATCTCTTTTTTCTTATAGT
The DNA here is from genome assembly GCA_007258455.2 of Sequoia sempervirens. NCBI lineage: Eukaryota > Viridiplantae > Streptophyta > Pinopsida > Cupressales > Cupressaceae > Sequoia > Sequoia sempervirens. The sequence goes on along the minus strand of VDFB02131236.1, from coordinate 6,491 downwards.
TGTATATACTAGATTGAAGAACTACATCTTCAAATTATGAGTATATACTTCTTTCTCTCTTTGACATCAGTTGCTTCCCTATCTATTGTATGCATTCTTTCTTTGAAGCAATCAATCCTTACATTCTTCACTCTATTTAAGAATTCTTCTACGTGTTATTTCTTAATTTGGTGATGATGCATAGTACTGAGATAACCTTTTACATCAAGGTCTCTTTCACTTTTGTTGACTCAAACAATTTATTTTTATGTGTGCTTGTTTATGTGTTTTTATATTTTATAACCCCACAATATAATGGCTTGTCATGTTCTAAATTTGTTGTCTTGTGCAAATTTTTCTTGTCTAGTGTATTTTTTTTGTAGTTCTTTAGCTTGGGGGCATGCTTCCTTGGTTTGAATAGTTGTTTGCTTCATCTATAGTATCCTTTTCATATCATGATGTTATTTATGTTTAGTAGATTTCTTTTAGCATGCATATTAGTGTAGATTCATATTCCCACTAAAGTGGGAGCAAAAAGTAATGTTGTAAAATTGCACCCCTTGCAATTTCACTTACATTTTTAAATCCACTTTAGTGTCCACTCCATTAGAACTTGTGTAGGCTCATTTTAGCCCTTGCATAAGCCTTTTTCCCTCTAAATATTCTTAGGACCCCTTTTCAGCAGCTACCCTTGCATGTTAGCTTTGCATCAAACTTTGTGATTTTCTCATTCTCAATATTGTGTAGTGTGATTTTTCTAGACACTAGTGCATCATGTAGACATCCACACATCACACTAGCATCCTATGACATTTTTACATTCAAACAACCATTTTTGAGTGCCTTGCCACTTGTTAACTACTTTTGTTGGTGGTAAGAGCCTAGGATGCTTGGTAGTGGCTCAGGAAGCTTCTTTTCCCTCCTCTTCTCCCTTTATAAGTGATATTTTTTAATTCATTTATTCTTTTTCTCCTTTTGGGATTATCTTGGACATTCTCTCTTTTCTCTCTTTCACTCTCTCAAGTTTGCACAAATCTCTTGTTTGTTATAACACTCTCACATTATTACAATGGTCTACATTGCTCTCTTGGATCTCGCAACTCTATGTCTCTCCTTGGATTCCTCAAGCCTTGTAGGTGATATCTATCTTGTGCCTTGTATCTTTGAGCAGCTTAGGATTTCTCACATCCCCCATCTATTGCATCTCTATTTTGCAATATGGTTTCTCCTCCTTGAGAATGGTTTGATTTTATCACTCTTTCCTTCATTCTATTTATGCTTATTATTTCTCTCTATTTATCTAGCTATCCGTGGAGGTGGGAACGCCAAAACAAGGGTTTGACTTAGGCAAGCACCTAAACAACCCCAAAAATTTTCCTTGATCTTGTGTGTGCAGGTATTGAAGATATTTACTTATTGGAGGATTCATTACTTGGGTTGTTGTGAGCACTCTCTTTATCCTCTTTAGTCTTATCATTTACTTTTACCATATTTCAATTCTATTACTTTTTGTTATCTTCTTGTACTTTGGAAGTTCTTTGTAATCACATTGTTAGTAGTAACTTTAGTTGTTCTATGAGACATCCTCATTTTTAGTCCATATGATATACCAACACACCTTTGAGACTCAAGCCTTCTATCTATATTCCATGCTACTATCCTTGGGTGAAAATTTGCTAGTTTGTTCAAAAAACCTCTATGACTTTCTCTTTCTGGTTCTAGAACTCTCACTCTATTCCTTGAGGTATTTTAGGGAATCTCATTCCCTAGGACTCTCTTGAGAATAAAGAGACTCATGAGCAATGAATACCCCTTCTCTATAGTATTGTATTGAATTATTAAGCATTTTTCTTGAGGAAATGATGATTCTCACAAACAATAGCCTTTATAGCATCCAAACCCTGAGCAATCTAAAAATGAATGATGATACTTCAATTATATAAAGATGAAAACCATTAATATGAACTAATCAAAAAATTTAGACAAGACTATAAATTAACAATGCTCATTACATAGATAATAATAACATCTAATATCAATGCAAGAGAGTGGCAAGAAGTTAATTTGAAAAATTGAAATATCTAGATACTTAATAAACTACAATATTTTTATAGTAATTACCAATTTCAAAATATAATTAACACAAACACAATAAAATTTTAACAATGGAACTGTTTAGGGCCCATAAAAAATATAAAAATAAAACTAAAAATAAAAGTAGCAATAAAATAATATCAAGGGAAATAAAAAGTGAATACTTACAAAAAATGGCTTTGATGTTTTATTTTGTGATGGGAATTCCATCAAGGCTCTCCATTTCTAAGAGAATGCTAATGATTCATTTAGTATCATGCTACTGCTCGTGCTCCTTCTCCTTGTGCAAGTTCATCCTAAGTTGTTGGTGTTCCTCTATTATCTTTTTTATCAATTGGTCCATAAAACTGTGTAACTTTTTCATGCGTCACTTTAGGCCTTGCAAGTCCAACCAATCTAAGCCAGGAATGAAATCCATGATATTGATAACTCTTGTTGTACCTTCCATCTCTACTACCAACTTCTTTATAACTTTGGAATCACTCTAACAAGAAAATTTAGTACTAGAAAGGATCTACCACATCACTTCCTACGTAAAGGATGCAAATAATTTGGTGAGATTAATACCCTTCCTACCTTGCCCAGACATCTCCCACACTAAATGAATAGTGGAAAGCATTGCTTCCTCTTGTACACCTCTTAAGGACTCAATCCTTTTGTTATTCAGTAATTCTACCATGCACATCTTCCTCATGTGTCTCCAATAAGGCTTGTAAGGAGAAAATACCATATCCTTGAAATTATAAGTAAGGAATTTCCCTATAGCACAAATAGGTCAGCTAGCAAAAACTATATCCTGGGTTTTCAAAACCGCATTTTCCATCATAGGAGAAGAAACTAAAAAACATAAGTAGCAAAAACATAATATGATAAGATAAAAAATGAATACCTACAAAAGTTATGGCTTCAACGTTTTGTTGTGTGATGGGAATTACATCAAGGCTCTCCATTCCTAAGAGCACATCAATGATGCCTTTTGTAGCACCCTACTACTTGTTAGAACACAATGATCTACTAAGAGGGGGGTGAATCAATTATTAAAACTTTTAGTCCTTAAAAATTTTGCAGATTGAACCTTAAACTTAGATGTGCAGATTGAAACATGAATTGATATAATAACCACAAGCACAAGAGAGATCAACACATAACATGAGATATACATGGAAAAACCAAGATGGGAAAAACCACGGTGAGAAATGCTACTAGGATCTACTATCCTAATCCAGCCTCACAAGCAATGTCGTTCAGTTAGAATGTTTAGGGCTACAACCCAAGGAAGCAACAACTCCCTATTTAGAAGCTACAACTTCAAGGATGTTGCTACACCCTATTTTAGGAGCTACAACTCCAAGGAGATTACTATCACCTAACCTGAGCTACAACTCAGTACTATGAGGCTACAATCTCTAAAGATTACAAATACAAGTATGCATAAAACTAGTTCTACAAAACCTATAATGCATCAATTTAGTACATCACACTTCTCTCTCTATTCACTGTCACACCATTTTAATCAAATTCAAGTATATTCCAATTTTATACATTTTTATTACAGTAACCTACCTCAACTCACATACCCCTTGTCATAAAAATACCTTTTTTTAGCTAAATACATATCGAAATCTCTATTGGGGTTTTCTCCGCTTGCAAAATTTACTAGCAAGATTCTTGTACATTGAGCTACATGCCATCATCTAGCTCATCATAAAGACTTATGATAGGCATTTATCAGATATCACCATATCCTGCATCGAGCCACCCAACAATTAATTTAGATACAAAGAATTTGGTAGGAGTAACAATTTGTGAAATCCTAGAAATAGATATGTATTAAATGAGTCTTCCTGCTCATTTGATCTGATTTGATCTTGATCACCTCTACAATTTGTTCCACTACCATGAAGATCAAATCTTCATTCAATTGGTTTCTTGGTGCAACTAGACCAATAAATTCCTTCCTTTGTGTTAGTTACTAGTCAAAAACTCTTGTTCACACTGTCAAGCCATTATAGATCTCTAATTTTGAATTATGGTTGTTGATCTCCTCCTTTCACACCCTAATCCTATCATCCTTGTTCACTATCATACCTTTAAATCCTAACTGTTGTATAAGAGTTCATTCAAATCTCCTTCGTCAATCTTAGGGTTATTCACCATGTCACTATGTCAAGGAGACACATACTACAATCTCATCGATGTACATCACTCTCTTTGATGTGAACCATCTCCAAGTACATGGGCCCAAATTCCATTTTTCCTCCATGTCATCACCACCTAATTCACAACAACAATGCAAATTAGCACACTGAGAAATCATTCTTAGCCACCTATTCTTCTCTATCACAATTTGTCATTGTCACCATCCTATCAATTCCAACTTTTCTTTCCACCTTATCGCCCCATCAAGAGACATTTGAATAACTCCCACTGAAACCATCATGTCACTCCAATGAGTAAATGTTCCTCCTTATCACTCTATCGAAGAGAGCCCTCCTAGACTCCTACTAATACACCAATGTCTCACTGATAAGAAGATCATCAAGCCATTGAAAAGAATTCTAGCTAAGTCCCACCGAAATGTATCTATCACACTAATGAACCTTAACTCGCTTATCACTTTATCAAAGAGACATCAACTCAACTCTCATTGATCTTGCATTGTCACACCAATATCATTATTGTTGCATACAAGTGGTCCCCAAGCCATCATTTCACCATATGTCACCATCCATTGTCACTTCCTACCATGCGTCATTTGGACATTCACTATATTACTATACCATCAATGCATGTCATCTTTACCTTGCCAGGTCTCACTGCCATGTCCACCTTAATTTTTCCTATAATCAGCATCATACTCTCTGATTGTAATGTTGAAGAGACATGCTTCAAAGTATTTCTGAACTACTAATGTCTCAATAATGGAATGGTCATCGAGTTGTTGAAGAGACAATCACAAAAATCCCTCTGATCTAAATCTCTCTCATCAATCAAGCACATATCAGACAATAGAAGAGACATCCAAACAAGTCTCACCGACAACCATCAGTCACACTAATGAAGGCCATTGATGATGTCACCTATCCACCTTATCGCCATGTCATTGCATTGTAATCCACAACAAGGATATGGATTACCATTTATCTAGTCTCATCATGTCACATGTTATTTTCATCATCACTGTCACCCACGTCATCATGACTGGGTCCCACTTGAGCACTACTTTCACATTTCCATGTCAAGGAGAGATTAACAAAGGTCTTACTAACACCATACAGTCTTGTCAATAACACTTCCATACTCCTTATCAATCCATCGGGGAGGCATTTATAGAACTCTCTTCGAAGACCTAGTGTCTCACTGATGAGATGGCCACTGGGTTGTCAAAGAGACATCTCCCATTCTCTCACCAACCACACACCATCACGTCGATCTAAAAGGGATGTATAACATTAAAGTGCTAGGCAGAGGGGCTGATGACCTTCACGACTGTAAATACATAAGTTTCAACTAATGCAACCAACAACCACCAATACCAAGTCAACATTCAAATAGAAATCTATTTAGAATGCCATGACTACACTTGTATCCTTAGGGTTTAACTGATAAACCCTAACACCTGAGAGCAGAAATAAAACATTTTTGGGTGCATCCTTCACTTTCTTGACCTGCACAATACCTTTATGGAAATCTCTTGAGAAACCCAATTTGAATCTTCCATCATATCCACTACACTCACACTCATCCTTTGTCATCATGCCAACAATCTCCTTTGCCAAATTTTCCCTTTTGACATCAATGAAAACTATATTCCAAAACTACTTGTGCTCCTTATGCAATTTCATCCTATGAAAATGGGAAATAACCATATCTGCAAGTGTCATCAAGCATTACCCAAACCACCAAAAGCAAAATAAAATCCACCATCCAAAGCGACAACCATTTGAGAAACTGCATCACCACTTCAAATGTCAATCTCCCAAGTATTTCTCTTGGCAATAGATGGACCTAAAAAATTGGAAACCAAAGAAATTTCTGCCTATTCATAAGATCATCAGACATAAAATCACCACCATTCACCAAATTATATAACCCATTGTGTACTTACAGAGTTGCAGATGATGATGGAGGAGTTGGCATCCTGGTTTGACAGATCAAGAGACAGTTTCTTACTAAAATTCCCACACCCAACAACCAACACATTCTATCCTTCAAATTCCCCCTATTTTTACACTCGCTGGCATGAAAGATGCATCCTTCAAAACACTCACTGCTAGAATATTTTACATTCTCTTTAGCCATTGAACCTGCAAAAATGTGGGATAGATAGTTTTTAAGACTCCTGCTCACCGAATCCTCCCGCTCAATTTTTAAACTTCAAATTTCTACTCATTTTTAAAATTCTACCATCACTAATA
>VDFB02131235.1:0-18946 GCA_007258455.2 Sequoia sempervirens | reverse complement strand
AAAGACATGTATCGTATAAGACGTTGAGTCAGATGCCGTTGATGTGATAACCTGTGTAAGGCTACATTTGATTGTTTTGACCTTGTCGATTACGTAGGAAGGACGCATCCTGAATAAGACATAGGTTGATTGTTTTGATAACGCCTGTTTCCAAGAAGGACACATCCTGTAGCAGACGGTTGGTTGATCTTTCTGAATTGTTTTGTTTGGCAAGTTGTTTGATATGACTCAAAGACATTGCTGACTTGTTCACCAGAGTAATGCATGACTTGATATGATGTGTGGACAATTGACCGTGTGTGATGACATACCCTAAAGGACTGACCTAGTGCGGCCTCGGGGGCTCATCGTGTGATGGCCTTGCCTACGTTGTACACGCAGAGACCTCGTAGTTCGACTTGACTGCGACTGACAAGACTGACTACAAAATAGAAGACGTGTGTGAAAGTGAATGCGATGAACCCTAATGGACTGACCTAGTGCGGTCTCGGGGGCTCATCGTGTGATGGCCTTGCCTACGTTGTACACGCAGAGACCTCGTAGTTCGACACTACCAATGACCTTGTCATATAGACACATGGATTGACGCAAGACTTTATACAGACAAACCTAAACAGACTGACCTAATGCCTCGGGGGCACATCAGCAGATGGCCTTGCCTACGTCCAGTCACAGAGGCAACGTAGTTCGACTAACGACAAAGACTCACAAGTGCGACTGACTCTGACTCTATTTTTGGATTTTTTGAAGTTTTCCGATGTTTTTGTGTTTTCTCAGGTCATTTTGCGATGTTCATGGATTTTCCATGGTTTTACGTCTTCCACATAGCCAATGTAAGAATCAATATGACGCATGTCAATTATTTTCCCCCAATCGAGTATAAGACCAATTGATTATGAATAGAGTGAGATGGGGGATATGAAATGCTCTCGATGTCAATCGTTCCAAGCTATGGAAAAGACTACCACTTATTAGGAATGATATATACAAGAGATGGACAAGGTAGTGGACTATGTACAAGATAGTGGACTATGTATAGGGTGTGGGCTATGTACAGGGTGGATTAGAATAATAGTAGACAAAGGAGCGGGGTTGAGTACACATGGCGCCTGTTTGCCAGGTTTTCACCATGGTACCTATCCAAGGTGCCACCGAAGTGGTTTTCACCGTTGGACGAATGATTTGTCTTTACTATTTTCCATATTAACTAATTTTTTTGGTGTTATCAAGACGCCTGTTTGCCAGGTTTTCACCTTGATAACGATTTTTTTGATTTTCTGATTTTTTTTTGTATTTTTGCTAAATAAGACAAAGGCTCCTAGAAGCTATGCGTAGAACTTCTTCAGATGCATACTATTGATTGGTGAGGACAATGGTTCACCTTCAGGAGTAGAGAGTTGATACGCTCCTGATCCAAAAGCTTCCGTAACAACATAAGGTCCCAACCAATTAGGTTAAAACTTTCCTGGTTTGTCTCTTTCTCTGCTTGATTCTTTGGTTCTCCATTAAACCAAGTCACCAATGTCAAAAATTTCTTGGTTTAAACCCCTCCTGCTATAGCTATGACGCATATGGCTCGAGTATGCTTGAGATGGTCCAAAGGTCTTCGCTCCACGTCAGTCTGTGAATTCTAACTCATGGAGTCTCGACACTCGGTACTCTTCATCATCAATGTGGCCTTTCAGGGATACCCTTAGGGAAGGAATCTCGACCTCAATAGGCAAAATGGCTTCAGATCCAAAGACAAGTGAGTATGGGGTAGCACCAGTGGGAGTACGGATACTTGTACGATAAGCCCATAAGGCAGGGTTTAGCTGTAAATGCCAGTCACGACCAGCATCATTGACAGTCTTCTTGAGGATTCTAATGATGGTCTTGTTAGATGCCTCTGCTTGGCCGTTACCTTGAGGGTAGTATGGAGTGGAGAAGTGATGTTGGATATGAAATTGATCACACAAATGGCGGACTTCCTGGTTCTTAAATGGACGGCCATTATCAGTGATTATGGACTGAGGGACACCATACCGACAAATGATATAGTTTAAGATAAATCTAGAAATCTGTGTGCCGGTAATGTATGTCATAGGAATGGCTTCTATCCACTTCGTAAAGTACTCAGTGGCAGTGATAATGAACTTGTGTCCATTAGATGAGGTGGGGTGGATCTTACCTATGAGGTCGAGTCCCCATTGGGAAAAAGGCCATGGTGACGTGATAGGACGGAGCTCCTGTGCTGGGGCATGTATCAAATCTCCATGAACTTGGCATTGACGACATTTTGTTACAAAGACATATGAGTCCTTTTCCATAGTAGGCCAATAATAACCCAGTCTCATAATCTTTTTGGCTAAGGTAGGACCGCTAGAATGGGAACCGCATATACCCTCATGCACCCCACGCAAGGTTGCTTGTGCTTCAGTAGAATCAAGACATCTCAGTAAGGGATTGTCTAAAGCGCGTCTATATAGGGTGTCTCTGACGATGGTGTATTTGGCTGACTTGCGGAGGAATGTTCTATGTTGGTTGTTGGATAGGCCAATGGGTATGACTTCAGCATGAAGGTAATCATAAATTTCTTTGTACCAAGGGGAATCGGGACCAACGATGTCACACACCATCTCAGAATCTGGGATATCGTAGGCTGGGATCAAGAGCCGTTCTACCAAGAACTCAAACTTAGGCACGTTGTTAGGAATGTCAAGAAGTGATGCAATTGTAGCCATGGCGTCTGCTGACCTGTTTAAAACATGAGGTATTTGATGAAATTTGACTTTGTCAAAGTACTCTTTAAAACTATCCGGCCAGCTTCTTGTATAAGAGCTTCATCCTTAGTCTCATAATCATTTTACTCCGCCTCGATACTAGTTGAGAATCACCATATACCGTAAAACCTTAATTTTCCAATTTGACTGCCATGCGTAACCCCGCCACTAGAGCTTCATACTGCCATGTTGTTAGTGTGGCTGGAATGTAACTCAATGAATTAGGGATGGAATCACCTTGTGGTGTGATGTAATATCCCAGCCCCTGAACCATGATTTGTAAGTGTGAACCATCAAAGTATAGTTTCCATGTTATGTTTGTGTCAAATGTGAATATGAACTCATCAGGAAAGTCTCCGCCACTAATGGGTGATCTCTCGTATAAGTATATCAGCTAACCGAATTACCATGACCACCCTTTAATAGCCTTTCTCTCTTACATACTATATATATATCATACCACTAAGTATCATGACCCACCTACGGGCCAATTCCGCTAATGCTGCCTTTACTAAGAAGATATTTCGTGAGGATCATTTTAGAAATCAACATTGTTTGATGGTTTAGCATGTAGTGCCTCAGTTTTTGGGTAGCAAATACTACTGCAAGACAGGCACGTTCAATGTTACTATAGTTAAGCTCATAACCAACCAAAGTCCGATTGATATAATAGACTGCCCTTTCATGACCTTCATCGTCATTCTGTGCAAGCAATGCTCCGAGTGATGAATGGGTTGCTGTGATATAAAGAATCAACGGCCTTCCTTCAATAGGTGGCATTAAGACAGGTGGTGTAAGTAAATATTCTTTAATCAGTTGAAAAGCCTCTTCACACCTAGGTGTCCATGCAAAGGGTACTCCTTTCTTAAGTAGATGTTGAAAAGGATGTGTCTTGTCTGCTAGCTGCACTATGAATCTTCTGATAGATTGCAACCTTCCCTATAATGTCCTTAGTTGACTGAGATTTTTGGGTGGTGGCATGTCCATAATTGCTTTTACCTTAGCTGGATCTACTTCAATGCCTCGTCTAGAAATGATATAACCTAACAGCTTTCCTGACTTGACTCCAAACACACATTTCTTTGGATTGAGTCTCACATTATACGTCTCTAGCCTCTGAAATACCTTGTCTAAAACCTGTAAATGTTGTGCCCTTGTCTTGGATTTTACAATAAGGTCATCAACATAATCCTCCATACAAGTGTGTACTAGATCATGAAAGATAGTAGTCATGGCACGTTGATAGGTTGCTCCTGCATTCTTAAGTCCGAAGGGCATAACATTCCAGCAATACGTTCCCCAAGGACAAGTGAAGGATGTCTTAGGTTGATCTTCAGTGGCAATTTTGATCTGGTTATATCTTGAGAATCCATCCATAAGGGACAACATCTCATATCCTGCTGTCATGTCAACTATCATGTCTATATTAGTAAAGGGAAGTCATCCTTAGGGACAAGTTTTGTTGATATCTCTAAAATCGCTGTAGATGTAATGTTCCCAGCCTGGTTTTAGACCGTACAAGATTGGAAATCCAATCTGCATAGTCAATAGGTCTGATGAAACCAACATCTAAGAGTTTCTTGAGTTCCGCCTTGACTAATAAAGCAATTTGTGGATGCATTTTTCTCAACTTCTCCTTTACTGGTTTAGCATCTGGTTGTAAAGGCAAGTGATGTAGAACAAGTTCAGGATCCAACCCAGGCATGTCGGCATATGACCAAGCAAAATTAATCTGTCTTTGTTCAAAGAAGTTGTGGAACTCTGATTTCTCTTGTGTTGTCAGTGACACTGCCAAATAAATCAATCGAGGATTCTCTTTTGTGCCTATGTTGACTTCTACCGATTCTTCCACGAGCATGGGTGACTTTTCCTATGCAATGGGGAGAATGTTCAAACCTCCATCCTTAGGCACCTTAGAGAGGTTTTCACCTTCGGATGCGTCCTTTCTTTTTACTTTTTCATGGTCTAGAGGTGCCTTGCGGTTTTCACCTAGAGACTCGTCCTTTTTATCTTGTTTATTCTTTTTCTCATTTTTGCGACTGGAGGGTTGAACAGATTCCCCAAAATATGATTTATTGTCCAAGTCAATGGTAAAACCAGCTTTATGATCCCCATTAGGTATGCCTTCACGTAATCCCAGGAACTCAGCAATTGCTTCGTCGTTCTCAAAAGTGTCTAAGACAGGTATATCTTGTTGATCCCAATCTATGAGTTGGGGATAAACTAAGGGCATGTCATCATCGGAGTTATCAAAGTCTAATGGAGTCAAGGTAAAAATTGAATTATTCATGTGGTCACAAAAGTCTTGTACCAAGTCCTTTTTGCTCTTGGGTTTAGGTCTAGGTGGATAAATAGGTGGGCCTAATGCCAAGGTTTGAAAATCAGAAAGAGGTGGCTCAGGTTGCCAAGAGGTAGGATCAAGTGATTCCCAATAGTAGTGTTTAAACCACTCCTCTTTTGTCATTTTCTTTGGTGGACAGGAATTTAAAGGATTTGGTGAGGAACTTAACAGCAAGTCAAGTTCTCCAAATAACTTGTCAAGGTCCATGGTAGAAGTAGAGGATAAGGAATCCCACTCATAATCATTAGAGTCAGGCGAGTTAGAATGATTTTGGTCTATTGGTTCATGAGATGTCTTAATGTCTTTTGAAGCACGTACTTCCTCAAGTAAGGGTAATGGAGTACTAGGAACGCCAATCTGAATCGGTTGAAACCCTAGCCCTACTCCTTTTGGCCACTGAGAAACAAATATTGGTTCAATTTTGCCATCTTGGTTTAAGCCTAAACCACTGTGTCCATCATATCCTTTGCTTTGCATGATTTTGAAACCCTTTCCGTATAGTCTTGTAGGAATATGAGCAAGTAAAAGGGGTTCTTGATTATCTTCCTTATACAGCCAGGAAGTAACATCTTCTGTATCTACAGCCTCTTTTCTTAATTCACCCCATTTAGTGAAAGTTGTTGTGGGGGGAACATGTATAGTGATTATAGACTGTCCCCTACCTGTTATAGGCAAACCATATGACTTAGGAGGGACCAAGTGGCTAACACAATAGGAAGTCTTCATATAATACTCTCCACAACCCTTGTCTTGGATCTCAACCCTAGGAGTAGTGGGAAGTGAAGGTGCAATAGATGTTCGAGTGAGCGTGGACGGGTCAACATAAGAAGATGGATTAGATGATGAGGCCTCTTGGTTGACTGGCACTTGACATTGAGGGATGTCCTTTAGGTTAGTGCAATACTGAAAAGGATTAGGATCACCATCGATAGTTATTTCGGTGCCATTGTAAGGGAATTTAAGGCACTGATGATATGTGGAAGGGACTGCCTTCATGGCATGAATCCATGGTCTACCTAGCAAAAGGTTATAAGGGAGGGTGAGATCCAAGACTTGGAACTTTGTCTCCATTACCGCAGGACCAATTCTGATAGGAAGTGTTACCACCCCCTTTGATTTTCTTTCTTCATCATCATAAGCCTTAATGACAATACTCTTGGTGATGTCCACGCATGCTTCTGAAATACCTAATGCCTTAATTAGTTTTAAAGTGCATAGATTTAACCCTGCTCCTCCATCTACCAAAACTCGTCTAACTTTGGTGTCATCAACAAGGACTTCTAGATGTAAAGGGTCATTGTGGTTTGTCTTATCTGTGGCATAGTCTTGTTCAGAAAATGTGGCGTGATGATTATTGGTCAAGTAGCCCACCATCTCCTGGAAACGATTGACATCAAGGTCATTAGGGACCGTGGTGTTCTGTAAAGCCTTATCGAGGATAGACCGATGCTCGGGGGAGATACGCAACAATTCCAAGATTGAAATTTGGGTTGGGGTCTTCCCCAACTGGTCAAGTAGGTTATATTGTAACTTGGAAGGTTGTGATGCTTGCTGTGATGGAGGACCTTGGATAACAAACTTAGTACGACGAGTACTGACTGCACATTCCGGATTAGCCTTGATAGTAATGGTATTGATGTTGTCATTGGCGGCGCGAAGGCAATGAATGATTTTGCCACTATCATAGTCATGTTTTATATTCGCATAATTGGCTGACATATTGGTCTTAGTACTCGAACTGGGGACAGTTCCTTTCCCATGGTCATGTAGTGGGTCTGAAAAGACTTGATGATCAGTGTTCGATGTCTTTTGTTTTTGTCCACTAACTTCAATGATTCTCTTGTCAACAAGATCCTGTATGATGTTCTTCAGTTGTCGACAGTTTTGTAGGTTATGTCCCTTAGTCCTATGATAATCACAAAAAGCATTGTCATCCCACCAAGTTGGTTTAAACTATCCTGGATCATATTGTCTTGGTTCCTGCAGTTGTATAAGGTTGTGTTGTAATAGTTGTTTGAACACCGACTCAATGGGTTCCCCTAAGGGAGTGAACTCACGTTTTTGGAATCTCCTTGGTGGTGGACGTTGAGTGTTTTGGACCATGTTGGGAGGTTGATTGACAGCATTAAGCATGTTGGCAAAGTTATGAGGCCCTTTTAATGTGAGGAGGGGTCCTGTTTGTAATGTTTTAGCATCAACCACCCCATCATTGGTGACATTTTTGTTGCGAGACCAGAATCTGTTTCTGTCGGTGGGAGTGTTTTGTATGACCGTGTTTCGATTGGGTGTTGTCATCTTGAGTTCACCCTTTTCAATGAGATCCTTCTCTATTATCACCCCCTTTTCCACTAGTTCCGAAAAAGATATGCAGCAATGTACCCTTAAGTTACTCCTGAGTTTTGGATGAAGGTTTTCTTGAAACATTGTAACCTTTTATTTTTCAGGTATCTCAACAGGACATCTACTAGCAATAGTTCTCCATCTCTGGAAGAAAGCAATGAATGTTTCACCTTCGTCTTGTGTTGTGTGGCACAAGGTTGCTATATTTATCTCATGGTCAATGTGGAAGGAGAATTGCTCCACAAACTTCTCGACTAGTTCTCCCCATGATCTAATGCCAGAATCTAGACCCGAAAACCATTCTAGTGCAACCCCTACAAGACTTCGTGGAAATAGCCTCATAAGGTATGTGGGGTCGTAAGCAACATCAATGCATATGGTAGAAAATTCCCTGATATGTTCTACTGGATTGCGTTTGCCATTGTACTTAGGAAGATTTGGTATGACATATCCGTGAGGGAAAGGTGTCATGTACAATGATCTATCAAAAGGGAATGGACATATGTCCTTTGGTGAAAATGATTTCTTAGTTGACACTGACATGTTATCCATTTGCATTTGTAATGCCTGCAATTATGTTTGTAGGACGTCAACTTGAGTCAAAGATGTGCTAGAAGGATTATGTGGATCCATATATGTATTCTGAAATCCAAAGTCTCGTGATGGGTTTTGATTAAACGCTGGCCTCTGAGGTGGATTTGGATTCAGAATGTTGGTAAATGTATTCTGGTTTGGAATCGGCATAGATTGATGTTGTCCTGGATTCTGTGTAAATGGATTCTGAGTACCACTCTGTACAAAGGGATTCTGATTCGGAACCGATGTGAAATAGTTTTGGCCTAGAATCTGGGTAGACGGATTCTGACTACCAATCTGTGAAAAGGGATTATGATTCGGAACCGATGTAAATTGGTTTTGACTGCTAGTCTGGAGAAGTGGATTTTGATTGCCATATTGGAAGGAGGGAATGCCCCCTGTTTGTGTAATCCTTGGTATAGTACTAGTGACCTGAGCACTAGGTATGGCCATTGACTGTGGCAAGGTACCCATAATGCTAGCAGTAGGTGTGGTTGTTGATTGCGCACTAGTGATACCGACATAAGATGTATGGGCTGATGTTTTAGGTCTTTTACTCCCAATAAGAGGACCAGTGGGAGTGGATGAGGATGTCCCTGTAGTGAAATTAAATCCTGATGTCATGCTAGGTATACCAAATGGGGACGTATGGACTGTTGTACTCTGTGTAGATGTGCTAGATGGCATAGTCGTGCTGACTTGAGGTATAGTAGTACTAGCAGTCGTGGTATGTGTCCCTTGTGTAGGTTGAGTTTGTAAGGTGCTAATGTCAAATCCTGGAGGTAAGGTAGCACCTTCAGCTAGTAGTTTTCCTAAGAACCGTTGACGATCGTTTGCTAGGTACTCATCTACAAAAGAGGCAAATTCAGGGTCCTGTGCGGCAACCTCTATGTCTTCTGTTGTAACATGTCCTTGAGTGTTTCTAGTGGTGAATTTGTCTAATAGAGTCTTATGAGGTCTTGAAGAAAATGGGTTGATGAACTCGCTTGGGTTCGACATGTTTTCTCTATCGCTTCTCTTAGACCTAGTTTCAACCATGTAAGACAAGCTCAATATGCGGGAAATGCAAAACTATATCTAGAAACTGTATGACTCTATTCTATGTTTTTGGGGTTTTCTTATGCAAAATAAGGGATGTCCTATGATGATACTAGTCTAGACCCTAAAGGTGCAAGAAGTCTAAGTGAGACCCTAAAATGATCAATTCTATAAACCCAAGGTGAAGGGACCAACTACCTAAAGTCAAACCAAAGTGTCAATTTAGATAAGTCAAGGAACCAATGTAGGACAAAGATCAGAGACACGTTGAGTTTCCTAACTAGACTGATGAGGTAGGACAACTCTCTGTGGGACAAAGTATATGATGATAAGACTAGGTTCAATGACAGATTTCGTTGACACTATGACCTTTCTAGAGTATAGATGGTGAACTACTCCTAAAGTTTGTAAATGTGACCTCTCTAAAAGTCTAATGCAAAGTAATATGATCCCTAAGATGAAGGTAAACTCTAACTGAAGACAACTATGGTAATGACTAAATGAACCTAAAGGATGCAAAATTGAGCAAATCGTTTCAGGTTTCTATTTTCGAAGACTGTTTGTATGAAGACCACTGAAACTGGTATAACCCTGATAACTGGACAGTGACAGTGAATTTTGGTTTTTCTCTCGGTAATCGCATTGTGATGCTTTACTCTTAACAGCCATGGGTTCAAACCCATTGCATGCAACTCTCGTAATATACCCATGCGTTTATAAAGCGATGTGAATCATTAATCATAGATGCGACTCGTAAAACTATAGAATGCAAACCATAACAAACTGCATGCAACCCATATAAATCGTGATGCAGCCAATAATCGACAGATGCTTAATTAAATTACGTATTTAATTCGATTTTAAATGTGACGCGACTCAAACCAATGATGCGACTCTAAAAATCAGATGCGTGTTTCTGGTGAACAATTGCGACTCTCTGTGAATTTTCAGTGACATGAAATTTAAACTGACCTGGTTTTCTATGATCAAATTCTGACAATCAAAGACAATCGTAAGACAAAAGTAGTTTCGCTTCAATTTGGACTCAAAGAACGCTTTAAAGTGATAAATGCATAAGCACATCCTAATAGGCCCAAAGGCTTTCCAGGGTTTGTATACTGGTAAGTAGCCCACCGCTATACCCCGGATTGGTGATGAACACCTTTCCTTCTCGAGAATGGATAGCTTAGGAATTTGGTGGCATTTGCTCCCCTCCACGGCTCATTAACGTCTTTCGAGCACACCAATTCTGAATTCATTGGGTAATGACATCCCAAGAACCGCTATCTCTACTCAAGGGGATCAGTAGTGAGTAATCTTCGGGCATGATACTGTACCCTGCACTAATACCAAGCAATGGCCACAAATAGGTTGGTCTCTACAACAAAAGGGTATTTAATTCGGGCATTTCGTTCGTGGGGTGTGATCCATACGGCGCGAGTCCCCTTTCGGATCCATCTCGTCAAAACCACACTCGTGATTCTTGGGGTTTCCCCAAGAACCCACTTTTGTATACCGGCTGGAAGTCCCTGCCCGGTGCTAATGCATTCGAAGCCGCCTGGGTGAGTACTTTTTCCCACCAGAACAGGCCCAAGTTCTAGAGGTGGTAACCGTTTCTCTTACACCCAGGATCGCACGGATGCGCAAGGGGAGAGGATACTTCGGTGTACCAAATCGTAAGGGTGACCAAACTTGTGCTTTCGCACCAAACACAGTAGACACTTGTTAATTTTAATCCAAACGAAAGATTTGCTACGCTACCAAACAATCTGTTTCAAAATTTAACTAGGGTCTTCGACAAACGTCCTGCAGAAGATATCATTAGTAATTTTCAATATTGTCTTCGTCAATCGTCCTGCAAAAGGTTGTTAACTCCAAATGGCCACATGCTGAAAATCAAATATCAGTAACACGAAAATCAATTGAAAATTCCAGATTGCCGAATAGCAGAAATAATTTTTTTACCAATCAATTGCGTCGTTTTGTTACCAGTCAGATGCGTCGTTTCCTTTTAGTTGCGGCTCAGGATTTCACTTGCGATTCAAGAATTTCCAGATGTGTCGTTTCTCTGTCAGATGCGGTTCATAAATTCAATTGCGATTCAAAAACTTCACATGCGGTTCCGGGAAATCAATTGCGGTGCAGAAACTTCACATGCGGTTCGGAAAATCAATTGCGGTGCAGAAACTTCACATGCGTCGTTCCGTACGAAAAATCTGCAAAATCAAAAATTAAAAGATCTACGGATTCGCGAAGATGGTGTCTTCACGTCGGGTTCACCAAAATGTAACGCCAAATAAAAGCTTTGCACAATAGACACACCAGAATCAAGATTAGAAGCACACATTCAATACAAAACTAAATCTAAAATGCAAATTCATACGTTAAGCAACAAAGAACATGGGAAAGTAAAAACGTAATTAAAACTGAAACAATCTCACCAATTCCAAACGTATTTCCATGAATTATCTCGATTGCCCTTCTCCATTTTGCTTGTGTAGTATAATTGCCCTCATATTTTCAAGTTCGTGCAAGTATAGCCTAAGATAGTGATTAGCAAAATATCGAAGATTCAAGACAAAAGTGCTCTCCAAAGTTACAAAATTCGCGAGAGAGATTGGAATGAAGAATGACAAATCAATTTATAGAAAATTGATTATTCGAACGACAGGCCAAGATTGAAAGATTAACGGACGGTTGAGATTGACTGATTGGACATGCATTCAGATAACTGACAGTGATGACATGAGTGATTCGAATTAGAAATAGAATTAAGGATTAAATAAATGATTTAATCTTCAGTTCGGCATTCGAAAACATTAGAAATATCTTTGCATGACAAAGATAAAGATTGATTAAAGCAACTCTCTGTTTGAATGCACGCACAACACTTAATTAATTAAATAAGAATATTTAATTAATCCTGCATGTACACGCAATTGAGTTAGAAGTGGACGATTGCATGATTAGATGAAGAGATTACTCGAAGACGCCACTCAGACATTAAATCAATAGTTAACTGAACGATTAAAATAGATGTCGAGTTGAGTAAAAGTGAATACTTAGATAACTCACATAATTATCTAAAATATAGAAGAATGTGTTAAAATAGACTTAATGAATTAAATAATTCATTTAATTCAAGAGACTCAATATTCGAAGGATAATTAAATAAATAAGATTTATTTAATTAAGGACGAGGATTTTAAATGAATAATTAAATAAATAATTTATTTATTTAATTATAGTTGAAATATGATAAAGAATAAATTAAATAATGATTTATTTAATTTGACAAAACGCATAAGGTTAATTAGTAAGATAATTAAATAACAAGCGTTATTTAATTAATTATAGAATAAAGAAAGTGAATTAATTAAATAATTGAGATTATTTAATTAATAGAAGAAATAATAGAAGATGAATTAATGTTAAGATGAATAATTAAATAATTGACATTATTTAATCATGACCATGAATAATACGAATTATGAAGAATATAGAAGTCGCAGCCTAGACCAAATTTCAGTGTCTCACGTAAAACACAAAACAAAAATTGAAAAAGTGAAGATACATGACATATAGGAGAATGGAGATAAAAATAGAGGAAGTGTACAAGGACTGAGAACATCAAATGCACATTATAGGGGAACATGATACACACAAGAAAGAAAAATCAAATTAAAAGAAACATGGAAAAGGCTAGCAAGGTGAATGCAAGTCAACCATATAATAAGTCATCTACATCCCAATTATTTTCAGTGTAGTGCAAGGGCGGTTGACTTTCCAAAGGAAGAATTGTAATCGTTGAACTAGGAGTCATACTAGGTTCTTCACTTGGTTGAGATGATGTATATTTTAAACTCGTGGTAGAGGAAAATAAAAAGTTTAGATCATTTTGTACTTCTTCATCTATTTTATCTATCATCAGATCATCATCATCATCATCATCATCAAGATTGATGACAACGGGAGCATGAGGGGTGATTTCCAGGTAAGGATGTATCAAAAGTTGTGGCTATTGTATTGGTTAATTTTTTTGTGAAGGTTTCAATAGACTATCTTGTGATAGGTCAGGAGAAGGAGGGTGGTAATCTATTATTTCTATCAAAGGTAAATTTTGATTATCTTTATTTTCATCTATGCATGATTGACGAGCGAGGAGATGACGATGATTCCTACATTCCCTAGCACTATGGTTTTGTTTAATTTTATTTTGGATTTGTTGAGGTGTAAGAGTGGATTGAGTCATCACAAGTTCTTCTATTTCCAAAGATGGAAGAATAGAAGAAATTGAAGAGGATGGATCAACCACTTTCTCTTTAGCTTTATACACTTTTTTAATTCAAGGAGGTATGATGGGATTGGTTTCACTTTCTCTAGGTCATTTAAACAAGGAAGGTGAAGTGTTTGTTTTTAGTTGTTCATGAGGTTGAATGTTTTTTTTGTTGTCAGTCTCAGGTTGAAGCATGGTTCATCTATGATAAGAGGTGTCGAAGTGGATGGGGACGTGTTACGAAGAGACAATTTGGCTATGTGTTTGGATTTGAACTTTTGATAGGTTATCAAAAAGAAGTCATTTCAAGGGGTGATGGGTTCCATAGGTTTAGGCCAAAAGGATTTTAATAAAAAAATACCTTTAGAGGATAGGGGATTAAATCCACTATGGTGTATGGTAAATATTTCATTGCCATGTGGAAACTTCAAACACTTGTCAACCACTAATGGGACTACTTTCATTGAGCAAAGCCAAGGGTGGCCTAGTCGCAAATGAAATTGGTCAAATTGTGGAATAATTGAAAAAGTTACATCAAAAGTTTTAGGTCCTATCTGTAAGCAGAGTACGATCGATTTGATCGTAGGGCATGCAAAACTAGTATGTATTAATCCATGCATTCAGTTTATTATAATCATCTTGATATAGCTCATGTAATACTTGAAACTCCTCTATGATCACATTCTCACCACAAGCGGGATCTATTAATATCCCATTAGTGGGCTTATCATAGATTCTGCTAGCTATGTAAAGAGGACCATTAGGAAGCTTTTGTAGTATGTCTTTAGCAGAAAAAGTGATATCAAGACATTTATTGTTTTGGCCCTTACCAAGGATAACGTCTATCGTACCCAAAATTTTATACATAGGACTAACTTGGGTAACAATTGTAGCTATATCAGGTTGTTCATTGTTTGTATCAACATTCATTACATTAATATTTGAAGGTTCACTAGTCTTGACAAAGGAAATATTGTGTTTATGCATGGGGTTGGTGAAAATCTATAAATTTTGGTTAGTGGGTGCAATAGACTTATTTCCTTGATCATTAACACCCACAATGGACAAATGGCATGAATCAATGAGGTCTTGAACTAGATGTTTTAGACACTTGTAGTGTTCAATGTCATGTCCATTTTGGTGATGAAAATGATAATAAGCATTAGGTTTGAAGGTGGGTGGTAATGGCTAGTTTAGATCAAGTGATTTAATGGGTGGAAAAGTGAGCATGTTTTGTTGAAGTAATTGGTTCATTGTGTTATGGAGGGTATTGGGTAAGTGAGTAAATTGTCTCTTTGGGTCCCCAAAGGTATAAGGAATTTTTGGTTTAACAACTTCCACTTGATTTGGAACTAGTTGGGTTGGTAGTTGTCGTTGAGGAGGTAGATTGAACTATAAAAAGCTTCTATTTAGTTTGTGAAATTTTTTATTGTTGGTTTTATTGTTGTGTTCAATCTTCTCAGCTCAGTTAGAAGTGGATTTTGAATCACGACTTGAAACTGAGTTATGGTATTCACACAAGGTTCTACATAAATGAAGGGAATTTCATTATAGTTAGTTTATCCTAAAGGTTTGTGTGCAATTTTTCAATAAACATCTTCTCTAGATGTGCATCAGGAATCTTGGCATCAATTTGAGCATATAAGGGAATTGTATTGTGACATAAAATCAGTCATTTTTCCATCTCAACAGGTTTTGTCTAAATCATGAGGTTAGCCTTTGTCTGTTTAGGTATCATGAAATTGAAAGGACTGTAAGGAAAGCATCCCACCAATTCATTGAAGGAGTGACGGAATGATTGGGAAAGTTGGAAAACCACTCTAATGTAGTATCTTTCAAGGTCCTTGGAAAAATTTTGGCTAGAAGTTTCTCATCAAGGAAAAAATCACTACATAAAGTTGTATAAGAATTAACATGGTTTATAGGGTCTCCTTTACCTCTATATTTCTAAAACTGAGGCATTTATATCCCTTGTGGCATTGGGGTATGTAATATTTCTAAGGATAACGGGCTACTACGGACATGATATATGGGTGGAGTGGTTTGACCTTGGCTAATGGTGGAAATTTGGTGTTGCATGGAAGAAACAATGTTAAGGAGTTGTGTAATAATAGGGTTGGGGTAAGTGGTTTGAGGTGGAAGGGAAAATGGTTATGGCATGTAGGTGATGTTAGGAAAAGTGAAAAGAACACTAAGAGGGATGAAGGGAAGGGACTTGCGAAGCCACAAGAGAACTAGGAATGCTAGTTGGAATTGGGAAAGAAGTAGCCACATAATTAACTTGGTGCATAGTTGTGGTGACTTTTGGATTGGTATAAGTTGGTATGGATGCTATGGTTGAAGGGCGAGGAACTTGTAGTCCTCCTTGGCTTACAATAATGTTTGTGGGATGTTAATTATATATCTCAGAAATTTTCTTCATAACTTACAATCCATCATCACTTTTCAATTAAACAATGAAGGTTTTCAATGGTGGGTATGGAAATGGTGTAAATTTTTTCAAATGACAAGTCTTGTTGTAAATTTGAAAAATCCTCATGAATATTAATGACCTTTTCTTGCAAGAGGGAGTTGTTTTGTGTGTCAACATTCATTGGATGGAAAGGTGAAGGCATAGAAGTGGTATTTTCAATGCCTAATGCACCATTTTCCATACTAGGAGTGGGACCTCTTTAGATCCAAAGGTCCACAATGAAAGTGCTACATGGGAGGCCATGAGTCTAGAGCTTCATCTCACTAAAGTATTATCAATGGGGTACCGAACACTCATACAAGTACCATAAATATAGGGTGAATGCGAATGCAAAGTAATCTAGGAGCTCTAAATGCAAATAATATAAATTATACTAACTATAACCAACAAGTAACTACAAAAAAAATAAATGTAGGAAAATGCCAGAAAAATGCCAGAAATGTTGTCTAAAAAGTGCAAAGGAACTGATTCGCCTAGGGTGGCGAATGAGTCCCAGTATGATATTTTTTTGTTTCTTCTAGGAATTTTAAAATGAATCTAATGATTTTTAGAATTCCATTAAGGATGCAATATGCATATTTTCTATTTATGCAATGCAAAAATTAAACCCAAATGAGTGTTTCACTAATGCAATATGCAAAGTCCTAAAATGCAAAAATAAAAAATATCCTGCTTGAATGTTAATGAAAAAGTAATCTAGGATGCAATATGTGACTGGAATAATAAATGAAAAGTGTTCAAAATGAAGGTTCACCAAAATGAACTGTAGATTTTTGGTACCATGCACTTCTTTTGCACTTCTAGGGGTTTCCACCTAGAACCTGGCAGAGGTAGGGCCAAAAATGCTAAGGGGTTCATTCAAATTATGTTATGTGTGATGTGATATGAATTAAATCAAATGAACTAAATGCAATCAAGTGATCTATGTGACTAATTATGAATGAAAAAATAAGATTTAGGCTATGTTGGAAAACAAAATGTGATATGCAAACAATGAACTAAGATAATTAAAATGCAAAACATAAAGAGAAAGGCTGAATTAGAGTGCACCTAGGAAAAATTTGAGGAATCTGGAATGGTCTGAATGTTGTCTAAAATTACTGCAAATCAATAGTGGGACTCATTCACCTAGGGCAAAAAATTAGTCTTGCTACTAGTGAAAAACTATCAAGAACCAATTTGTAAATGTCAGGATCCAGAATCTGAAAAAATCTAGATTTTCATTTTTAAGGTGGGACTCATTCCCCATTTCTAGTGAATTAGTCCTCTCCCAAAATTCTAAGAAATTAGGAGACAACTCTAGAATACTATAACTAGAAATGCTTTCTTGTTGGGTTGTCGAAGTCAATTCATATGGAAATGGACAAAAAGTCTTCTCCAAGCTTGAAATATGGTAATTTTGACTTGAAGCACCTAGTTGACTTGTTCTTCACTTTTCAACACCTAAATGCTTGATAAATATACATACAAAACAAATCCACAAAGAGGAAAAGTAGTTGAGGGTTAGCAAATAGGGGTTTTCCTTGGTCAAACCCCACTTTGGTAATCAAACCCTTAACAAAATAATGAAATGCAAGATAACGATAAAATAACAGCAAGAAAATGCTATTAACCTACCAAACTCTGAAGATGAAAGTCTGAAGTATTGTCAATGGATGCTCCAAAATTCTTGAATAGTGCTTGATAAGATGTTGTAAGATGCTTGAATGCTTCAGATGATGTGTGAATGAATTCTTGAATGAATGGGGGTTATAATGGATGTAGAAAAACTTATTTATGCAATCTTGTGCCTTAGGAACCCATTCATACCTCATCATAGTCTGAAATCAAGTGATTTTCAATAAAAAACCGAAAGGAATTTTCAAATATTTTGAATTTGGAGCTAAGGGGGACTCATTCACCACCCACAGTGAATGGGTCCCACCCAGGACCTAAATGTGGGTGTTAGGAATTAAGTTATATTTAATGTTATTTGTCATGTTTACATTGAAAAATGCACTGATTTAAGCCTTATAAGGGCATAAAGGGGTCAAATAAAGCATAAGAAAGGGATAAATAGTAAAGTTGTGCCTAGGAAAATGTGAAATATTGTTACAAGACTTTAGAACACTTCAAAATAGGACTTGTTTAGTGATGAAAAGGTGGTTTTTAGGTAGATGGTAATGAATAAATTCTAGAAGAGTGTAGAAATGTTTTTCAACACTTCACAACACCTTCAAAAGAAATCAATATTTGAATTTTTAGTACCTAAATATGCATGTTCAAGCCATGTTACAATATAAAATCAGAGCACAATAGTTAAAACATCATGAAACAAGACCTAAAAGGCCATGAAAATGACAAAGGACCATTTTTCTGCAACACAGGAGGATATCATGGTGCAACAAAAGGAAAGCATTGCCAATAATGATATTATTCCCTTAGGTGAAAATGATGAGGTAGCATTAGACTCTCCTTCACAAAGGGGTGTTAATAAATTATTCAACCTCAACTCATCCTTTTTCCCCCTTCACACAAACTTCAAACTTAAAACAAACCTAAATTCATCCTCTACCCACCTAAGAATAATGTTTTGTAGTAGTCAAGTAATGATACCACTACTCATACTTCTAACACTAGAAATAACTTGCAACTACAACAACCAACCCCGACGCCCTTACCTTTTCCTAATCTCATATTTCCTAGTGCTCTTAATTTTCCTTCACATAGTGGGAAAGAGTATGATATTTTTGAACAACTTAAGAATACTCTTTCAAAGATATCTCTATGGAACCTAATTCAAAATTCACCTAATTATCACAATATGCTTCAAATTTCCTTGCAAAAAGTTCCTATCCCTTCTAATGCAAAACCGAATGACATAGCAGTCATAATTCAAGGAATAAATTCTGACATTGTTTTCCGCCAAAGTGAATTCCCTCCTTTGGAAGTGAAAAAACAAAATGATGCTTTCATGATCATAGCTCAACACAATAGGATAGAGATAAAGCGAACCCTTGTTGAAAATGGATTAGCCCTTAATGTGTGTAGTGTAAACCACTTGGATAGGATTTTTTTGGATAAATCAAAAATTCAACTAGACTCTTTATCTATTAAGGTATTTGACAATGTCAGAAAAAAACCACTTGGTGTGATTAGTT
>VDFB02131233.1:197216-211968 GCA_007258455.2 Sequoia sempervirens | reverse complement strand
GTGCTTAATGTGTCCAAGAGAGTATGTGTCAAAGAAGTATCATGCTCTTGGAGGGAATCAATCCCAATGACTCCACCAAGAAAAGGACGCATCACGAGGAGAAAGAAATCACATGATGAAATGTGAGTGGTGATGTATGCATCCACTTTAAAGTGGTTTTGAGAACTAGTAATGTGAGCAATCTCTTTAAAGTAGAAGAATAATACATGAGAGCTTACGCAGAAATCCCTATGCCAAGTCATATGTTTCCTATAAGCTATGTCATGAAAAAAGTAGTATGTCTCATGCGAGCCAACTTAAGGCATGTTGTCCACATCCCAATATTGCTCTTATATGTTCATGAAAGGTTAATGAATAGCCAAAAGAGGCAATGACAAGTGACATATGAAGAAAAGGCCGCCTAACCCCTTGCCCCCACTTAGTGCAGGACAAAGGTGAGCTGAAATGATTAATGAAATGCATGCTAAAGTGAAAATCAATATCAATTAGAAGGATTAGGTTCCCCCACATAAGGAAGAACACCATTTGAACTCCTTAAAATATCGTATTTTACTACTCAAACCCTTACATTCATTATTCGAATGACCATGAAGTCTTGTAATAGAATTTCTTTCAAGTTCTTGGAGGAAGGGTGATCAAGTGATCTTGGAGAAGTCTTGACAAGATACGATCTTGATCGATGGTAGAAGTTGGCCCTATAGTTTGTGACAAAGATGTTTCTTGCTTAGTACAAGATGTCATACTTATGCAAGACTGTTAAGATTGTGAGATTTTGGTCTCTCCTTTACAGGAGGGTGTAAAATCTAACGAACTCAATTCATTAGTGTTTTGTGAGATGACATTGACATTAAGTGAAGATGTGTTTGTGTGTTTGATTTCATTCAAAGGAGAATAATCAATACCACTAGTTTCTATCAGTTCAGGATGCTTTACAGTTAAAGTTGAATTAGAAGAATGTTGTTTGAGAGTGTTGATGTTGAGTGAAGGCTTGGAAAACTCTATCAAAGGAAAATAACCAATACCATAAGTTGTTTGTTTTTTGATAGGATCTATAGGGTTGATGATACCTTGTTCGTTAGAACCACATTCCTTTCCACTATATCCAAGTTGCTTCATAAGTTCATAACCTCATCCATAAAGCTTTTTCATTGCTTTTGGATCAGGTAGTTGTTTGTCGATGTGTTTGTGAATGGTTGTTGTATGATTTGTTTTGTTTTGGTCAATAGTGGTGGAGGTGGATTCTTTTCAAGGGTTGTCTGAGTTCTATGTTGACAGGACTATTTTAGAGTCTTTTGTTGAGTTCTTGTATTCTTCCATGAGTGCTAATGTGAAATATAAGGAACCCCAATCATCATCTAATATCTTTGATTTTTGTTCTTTATTTTTTGGTTGTATGGGTTTCATGTGTGTAGTGGATGTGAATGTGTTGATGGGCGACTTAGTCCCAGAGGCACCCTTTTGATAGTTGGAATATTGAGGAATGAGGAATTTCAATTCTTATGTTGATTTCATTAGGTATTTGGTTAAATTACACCTTGGGATGCATAATATAGGCCCATAGGGGCCTATCAACGATGATGTAGAGGTCAATTAGGGCTTGAGACATAAAATTAAATGTGAAGGTGTGACTAAATACACTTTACAATGCTAAAATAGGGTCCACACAGCCTAGAAAGGCACAACATCCAATGTGACTATGTAGGACACATTACAACACTAGATTAAAGTCAAATTCAATTTACAAGCCTTCTAAATTAATGTGATAATGCATTTAAATACATTTTATAATATTGAATTAGGGAAAGAATAGGTCCATTAAGCCTAGGAAGGCATGAAAGTCTTTTACAACACTTTACAACACCTTTACAAGACATCATTAAATGCATTTTTATTCAGTTTGTAAGGGTCCAAGACCTAATTTGGATGTGTAAAACACCTCACAACACCAATCAAGGCCTCATCAAGTCCAATTTGTCATCAATTAATTCCAAATCAAGCATGTAAAAAGGGATACTTTTCCTTGTCCTTAGATGATATGACTAAGCTATGTTGCTCAAGTAAACTTACATATAGTGCACTTTAGTTGGAGGAGTTTCAAATGTGTGAGCACTCTTTGCTCAACAAATAGAAGGATTGCACATTATCCCTAAGGCATGATGTCTTTTTTGAGCCTAATCACTATGAAGGGGTTAGTGAATGTGAAAAGACTATCTTTTCATATAGTCTTGATTATGGTCCTCACATTTTGTCACTTGCCATAGAATCTAAAAATAAAATGAGTGGTAGTGATATGGCCTATGTCATCTGGTTACCATGTGCCAAAATAGCTAAATTCAAAAGTAGCTTGACACTAGTGTTTGTAGGAATGCAGTCACTCATGTTGTTTTGGTATTACAGAAGCAAGTTTGCATTAATAGAGATTAGTTTCTTTAAAAAATTGGTATTTGACAAAGGTAAACATGGGTTTCTCTTTTCATTTGGTGGCCTAGGTCCATCAACTATGGTTTGAAAATTCAACTATGTTTCCCAATGGATAAGGCACCTGGTATGCTCTCCCATAGTTCTTGGATCTCACCATGCCTACGAGAGGCATGTGTCCC
Organism: Sequoia sempervirens; assembly: GCA_007258455.2. Taxonomy (NCBI): domain Eukaryota; kingdom Viridiplantae; phylum Streptophyta; class Pinopsida; order Cupressales; family Cupressaceae; genus Sequoia; species Sequoia sempervirens. The sequence continues at coordinate 209,368 of VDFB02131233.1, read as the reverse complement.
CAACAGGAGCCACTGATGGAACCCCTCAAAAAATTATTGGTTCCATTCTATAATTGTGCAATATTTGGCTTGGACCCTTGTGTATGGCTTTGGGCTATGTTCTCCATAAATGTTTTAGGGTCTTACGATTTAAAACCCTTCAAAATTGGCCTATGAGCTTTGAAAAACCCTTGGTCATTTTAAAATTGCATTGACCTGATATTCCCAGTCTCTAGTTGTCTTAGTCACCTCTTATGACATTGGGGCCATTGTTTTTATCGACCCCTTGATTTTAGGTCTTTCGGTCACCTTAGTCCTTCTCAGTATTAATCTTTCCTATGGTAGAAGTCTAAAATTTATAATGAATTAAATCCTTAGCCTTCTTCCTTTATGGGTCACATTTTTGTATGTGTAGTGATGGCCCCCTTTTTAAGATGAACTTTTGAGACATGTGCAGAATTAGGACTTCATGTTGGTTCTTTGATTGTTAGAAGTTGATCCTAGTCATTCTCCATGTGCCCGTGCTTATTTACTTCTTCTTATTTTATTCACATGGGTTGACGGGCTTCAGACATGTTTCTAGTGTGTTGGTGGGCCCAATTTCCTTGGTGAAGATAGATGGCGCCATTCAAAGAAAATCAATGGCTGCAGGTTTGAGATGTGGCCAGATCTTGACCATTCCCTGCATGCTCATGTTGGTTTATTTCATGGTATTTTAAGCACACCGGCTAGTGGGTGATGGCCGCATGTTACTGACAGATGGTGGGACCGGTGTCTCCACTAGGCTGAAAAACATAGTTTTAACAAGGATCAATGGTTGACACTGCAACATGTGTTCTCATCAGGACCATTCCCCACATGCATGTCCATTAAAAGCAGTAAGGAAATACAGTTACACGGGCTAGTGGGTGATGCAACACTTTTCACTTATTAAGAAACCTGCCAAGTTTTGATGACGATAATTGTTTCATAGGGAAGGAAATCGATGACTAATGGTGAGTGACATTAGTAAATCTTGACCACTCCTCGCCATCCCATGAGGACCCCACTTGTGTCATGTATTCTTTAGTGAGCACGTGGGAAAGTTCCACATGGACTATTGCAATGGACTTAGAAGGTAAAGGTAAAGATAGAGGCTACTGGGGATATTAGCCAAGACCATTCTAGGCTAAAAATGATGCTAAATTAGAACTAATTTTGGGGCATGCATGTGAGTTTTTGTAAACATTTTTGTGGCCGTCAAATCTGTCAAGAGCTAGTACATGTGGGAAGCTAAAACTAAAGTGAGGCAAGGTGCAGGCCGATATTATGAAGATAAATCATGATCACTCCCCATTGTCTTACTGTGATCAATTACAAGAAAATTAATTCCCATGGGTGAGTGGATAAATGTGACAAGATAGGTTGGTTAAACACTAAGTGTATGGTAATTTTCAAATTAAATGAATGCTTATCTCACTTGAGTTTCTTGATTGGGGACAAGTATGAAACACATGCTTCCAATTTTGTCATAATTAATCATCCTGATTAATTATCCATTGATTCATTTCAAGGTATGATTGACGACTGAGATTCAAAATTAGGGTAATCAATTTCTAGTGCTCTCGCACAAGCTTTTCTAGAAAAATTAATGCATAAACACACCAGTTTCTCTATTTAATGAAGATCACCTACTTGATTATTCTCACCATCTAATTGCTTATGAGAATTAGGAGTTTGAAAGCAAGTGTGATTTTGAGCTTGTTATTTCTAAGTAGGGTGGTGTCTTTTTTCTAAGAAAATTTGATAATTTGCTAAGTGAGGAAATGGGAAAGGTGAGTGTGAACATCATCCCAGTCTATAGGTCAAAGAGGCTCAATCCTATTGAATCTCAAGAAAATTCTCCCTGAGGTGAACGAGATATGCCAGAAATCCCTATGACACCAAAGAAGAAAGCAAGAGCTGCCAAAAATCTTGCATGAGGTGTGCTCAAATGTGCTTATCACCTGAGAGGCCAAATTGTCTCAGAGGAATTAGCTAAAGGAAAGGAGAAGAAATTTGATAGGCCAAAAAGGGAAGTTGCAAGAAGGAATATGTATCACTAAGCTTACATGGGATATCATCATTCTTCGATTGAAGTCTCAGATGATTCCTTTGACAATGGAAATGAGATTAATTCTGGTTATCATCAATATCTCATGGATATGAAGGATTGGGTTGATTCTAAGGATGAGGTGGTGATGGCTACTCTACTTAAAATAAGGACACTGAGAGGGGAACACCTACTTTGCTGATAATAAGGAAAAGTAGCACTTTGTTCTCTCTCTAAGTGGGTTCTCAAGTTTTTGTCCTTTGTGTTATCTTGCTCTCTTTGGCCAGTGTGTTGTGATATGGGTTTTTATTTACTTTTACCTTTTGGTGTTAATGGTGATGTTTCTTGGGATGGAATGAATATACATGTTTTTGATGGTACAACAACAACACTTTCTGAACAATGGTAGATCTACTATGGCCAACAGTTTGTGGGGTTTTGTTTTGCTCTACCCTAACATACACATGATTTCTTACAACCAATTGGGGAATATTTCAACTTTCTGTTGAAATTCATTTTGGAATGAAAGTGAATTGTAAGTGTAATTTAGTTCGGTGCTTGTTTCTCCCTTGTCTTCTAAAAGGGATTTCAAGGTTGATTACACAAAGAGGTTAGTAGGTAGTTCTTTTTTGAAGAAGTTATAAAAAAAAACAAAATAGATATTGAACTTTCTAGTAAGGTGTTCTAGGAAAAAGCCAGTTGATATGTATCTGGTTATGATAATAACAATGACAATGTTTATAGCAGAACAACATAGAATTTCTATATACTACTCTCCTATGTACAAGTTACAAAGACTATGAATAATATAATCAATGGTTATCTTATTTGTCTCTATTGGTTTCCAATAGATGTGTTGTTTTATTCTTGCTTATCCATTCAATGAATGTATGTAAATGCTTGAATGTAATAGTGGGTTTGAAATAAATCTTTTATGAGGATGCTAGTAAGAAGTAAATTATGGAAATGACTGGTGGGAGTATTGTAATGCAATATTTTTGAAGCTTTGGATATTTTTAAGTACAAGTTTATTATATAGTCATATGGGTATTTTTTTTTACTCCATTCCAAGAATATGGCACTGGTTTAGTAAAGTAATGATACTCTGATTGTGGTAACAATTCAGTTGCTGACCACAAAATATAATCAAATCACTTATAAAGCTCTTTCTGGGTGTGTTGGGATTTAATGAATTATATCATCTCTTGTTTAGGTTAGTTATTGTCTTGAAAGTTAGCCAAATTTTCAAGATTTTCTGTCTATCAAACATTTAAATAGAATTATTTTTTCATCCTATGTTTGATACTAATACACACTAGTATCTACAAACACATTGATTAGGATTACCCTCATGGGTTTCATAGAGCCCAAAGTGAAGAAGTGAAGACCTAAAAGCCTTTACTTCTGTGTTGGCCAATCCTTACCCTTACCGATAATTGTTCCTGGCAAGTTCATAGGTCTATGGTAAGAATAAGTTTGATTCTAAATAAATAACCAACACATTACACTCATTATGTGCATCAAAACAGATTTTGTTTCTACTAGTTTGGGCCATTCCCTAAGGTTCACATAAACACTCCTTTAGATCGAAAGATTAAGATCTTGAGTAGCTTGGAACATGAATATAAGTTATCAAAATAAATATAAAAACATCTAATTTTAAATTGAAAAACTAAATATATTAATGATGTATCAAATGTGAAAGTAGACATATCGTGAAAGGGTTGTCCTTCATCAAAGATAGACATACTATGATATATTACAAAGATTGAACGATAGTAGAAAAGAACCTACAATAAGATATACAAATTGTTTACTTCTTTTAAAACACCAAATTTAAATACATCACTATTAAGTGATTCTTTAATTATTTAAAGTAATAGAAAATGAATGATAAAATTAATATAATTAAATATCTTTAAATATTAAGACAACATTGAAGTAACAAAACACGTATTTCACCACTTGAAAACAAAAAAATAAGGCCAACTAACCAAGTTTACATTGAATAAAGGAAGAGCTCCACCTTGAACTATTGGAAAATTATTGATGAGGTAGCTGGAAAATATAAAATATATTAATACCTTTTTCATTTAAAATTGCATAATATATTTTATTGATTAAATTAGATTTTAATTACTTAAAATTTCCTTTTTCTCCAAAAGAAATGTTTCCCACCAAATGTAGATTTCATCTATTTCATGCTTTTCTTTATTGGAAGAGAAACTTTAGGGTGCTTGCTAGCCAATTAAATCTTTTAAATGAAAAAAAAATCACTTTTTCATTGGTTTCAAAAAATGATTGTATGCTACGTTGATTGCAAAAATTAATAAATTATGTTTTGTCATTTCTTTACTCACTTTCATGTGGTATTGTGATTTAAAAGTAAAGAATTATAGAGCGTTCATATTAAAGAAGAGGGAGATTTCTAGAATAAATAAAAGTCGGATTTGATAGAGAAGATCAAATATTTCTTATGTAAAGTGATGTGTAATTTATTTATACAATTTCAAATAATTGTTTAATAGTGAAAATATGATAGTTATTTATGTTGAAAGAATATTCTATTTGAAGTGAACGACTCACTTCCGACATCCAATGTTGCAAACTGTGGGAAATGGGATACAAGACAATAAAAGGAATCCCATCTATTAGAATTTCACAATTTTCATTTGTAAAGGTGACATTAGGAAATTATGTCATTTTTCACTTTACCATGTGTCAGTGTTTACATTTAATGCTTGCTATCCACATGTTGACCTAAGACTACTTAGGCATGGCATTTATTGTGCAGATATTTTGCCTTGCCAGATATTTTCTAGATATTTTCCTCATACTGAGATATTTCTCATACTTGGATATTTCTCCTCATGCTTGGATATTTCTCCTTTATAAGGCAACCCTTGACTATCTAATAGAAATGGAGGAGCTATGCATTATTTGTGCTTTTATTCTATCTTTGTGATCTGTAGGTTCTTTCATGGTATCATAGTAGTTCAAATAATATTCAAGATGTTCTCAAGCCATTGACGAATGCATGCATGCTCATTCCCATTCTTTCTGTTGGAGGAGGGCAACCCTATTCAAAATAGAAAGGCATTCTTTTCTGAAAGAAGAAGGCACGATTTTAACCCTGCCCACTTTATTTCTTTGTTTCTAAAGAGCCAATCCATCCACAGCAGGCCCGATTGAGTAGTGATAGGCACGTTTTTTAGTGCAAAGGCCCATTCTTTTTTTGACTGATCATATTCACCTGTTTCAAAAGAGCGAGGTTGCATCTTTATGTGCAGACGTGAAGACTATGTTCTTCGTGGAAAAGAGCTGATTTTCTATTGAGAAGAGGCGACAAAAAAAAGAGGGGCATCTAAATCTCTGCTCTTTTTCACCTATTTAAAGGCGCGATAGAGGAGACCGCTCTCCCCCCCTTCAAATCTCTGCTCCCCACGTGGTCATTTTGAGGCTGCTCTATCTTCCCATTGGAGGCTGCGTGGTCATTTGGAGGCTGCATTTCACCCCTCCATCTCTTCATTGTGCAAAGGCTGATTTCATATTCCTGAAGAGGATGCGATTTAATCCCCACGAGTTGGTGTTGGGAGGGTGCTGGGAAATTTCTACCTTTTGCTCTGTTGTTGGGCAATTCAATCCCACAGCCTCCTCACACATAGCAGCTCACCCCTATTGGCATTTGGTTCTTTACACAGAATTTCCTTCTTGCAGGTCGTGTGAGATGCATAGACGGAGGGAGGACTCTCTTGCGCACCTCTGCAAGTTCTTCTTTGTCCTCTAAATGCACTTCCACGTGAGAGTGGCCAGAAAAGCCACCGCCTGCAGCTATTCCTCCCTTCTGCACTCCATTGTTGCACTTCCTCCATATTCGTGCCCTTCCCTATAGTCAGAAAAACTCAGGTCTTTGCTGCGATTACTCCGTTGTGAAGATAAATTGGAGGGACAAAGGAAAAAACATGGAGATAAATCCATGTTTGTGCTTGCAAGGGGGAGCTTTGATCATTCCCACATAATCTGGAGACCTTTCGGCCCTACATCCCTGCTCACTGTTTCGGGGTTCAATTCATGCCACAAACTCACAAAAGATGCATTAAGGGAAGCCGATGCATCAAGTACATAGGCCTATTTTTCGCTAAATTATGTGAGGAGACGTGTTATTTCTACTTTATTTCACCCCGAAATCATTGTAGGCATGATTTTGGAAAGCAAGAAGGCGATTGGATCTATCCCTAGGCATTTTAATTCTCTTTCGCAGAGAGAAATTGAAGGGATGATGGTGGAAGAAGGGTCACTACAGCCACAATTTTGTGTTGGTGGTCACAATTTTGACTATGGATGGCATTGAATCTTCATTCTCTCATGTTGTGAGCTACTTGATCTGCAATCATTTGCAAAAATTTGCAAAATAAACATTTGCAGGCCATGTGAATCTCCTCTTTCCAGTCCCACCCCCTTTACTTAGTCTAACTTACTTGGCGTCCATAGTCTTAATCATTATCTCCCATAGGCATTTATTTTTTTAGCATTAAAATTCATATTTTATGTTAAAATGGTGGTTAATTTCTATATTAAGCATTTAATGGTGTGGTTATTTACCTAGCTCATTTAAAGCTTGTAAGGGAGGGGAGTTAGAATTTTTGTTGTCATAGATAAAAATTTGTAAAAGAGGAATATTCTTTTGCAATGAATGTGACATTTGTAAAACACACTAACTTATAAAGTGCCAAAAGGGGGGACATCTAATTGGGGGGTTCTTAATCTATTGATTTTCTATTTTCTTAAGGATTTAACTTATTTGTAATCATGGGATATGAAACCCATTCTTCTATAATCAACCTAGAACCAGGAAACTATAAGTCTTGGTGTGAAGGAATCCTGAAACATCTAAGGTTCCATAATCTCATGCCATATTTTTATGGACTTATCCCAAAACCAGGTAAACAAACTCAGAAGGATAAATGGTTTAATATTTGTGATCATATTCGTGGATTAATCGGTTTACATATTCCAGATGACTCTTTGTATGTCATCATGGATATTGAATGTCCACATGCATTATGGATCAAAATTTGGGAAATATATAGAGACTCCAATGTTTCTCCCTTCCCACATGATCCTGCTATGATCACAACTCACATCCCGCATCATGATTCAAATATAGAGCATCCAGTTGACATAAAGGAAATCATCATTCCTCCACCTCCTCCTATTGCTTCATTAGATAATTTCAGAGTCGTTTCTTGGAGAGCTTCTAACACTTCTTTGCAACAAGATATTTGTCTTCCTAGCATTGCTGATTGGGATGCATATCTACCCAACATTTCATGTATTTTCGTAGAGTCCTGCATTGCTGACATGGAAGCACACATTGAGGACATTAGTCTTCTTTGTGATGACAACTTCAATAAATTTGCATCAACCTTGTCTTCCTTAGATATGATTGCTCTTCCTTCACCTACATTGGCTTCTATAGTGATAGTATCATATTCTTATGGTTCCAGTTATCCCCATACATCTATGGTTCCTATGGTCCCTGTTACAGAATCTTTTATGATACTTGATTCATTCCATTAGTATTCATCACATGTCAGCATTGGCTTGGAGATTCCTAAGAAACATTCAAATAAATCATGGGCACCATCATCATCATTCTTGGATGAACTTCAACTCTATTCAAGATCATACATACATCTTCTCACATGGGAAGATATCTCGCATCTTCAGTTGGTTTCATTTCTTCCCAAGGGAAGGAACATTGTGAAGCATTCTTAGAACTATATATGCATCCTCTGTCAAAAATCCAACTTTAATGTAGCAAGACATGTATTATGGTGGGGTCTTATAGAGCTTCTATTATTTTCTCTCTTATGGAGGAAATCATAAATTATACTTAGTGAAAGAAGTAGTACTTCTTCATGTGTATAATTTTCCTGCATCTTTTCTCTCTTTTGGAGGGTAGTTTTTTCCCATAGGGTTTTCTACTTTTCTCCATTTCATGAGAGATTACTTTGTACATGGGTACCTAACATGGCTAGTAGTCGGCACCCATTTTATACATTCCCACCTAAGTTATGCTTAAGGGGGGGTGTCAATGTTTACATTTAATGCTTGCTATCCACATGTTGACCTAGGCCTACTTAGGCATGGAATTTATTGTGCAGGTTAAATATCTCCTGATATTTTTCCTTGCTAGATATTTTCTAGATATTTTCCTCATACTAAGATATTTCTCATACTTGGATATTTCTCCTCATGCTTGGAGATTTCTCCTTTATAAGGAGACCCTTGAATATCTAATAGAAGTGGAGGAGCTTATGCATTATATGTGCTTGTTTTCTATCTTTGTGATATGTAGGTTCTTTCACCATGCAATGGATGATAGTGGAATACAACTATAAAATATCTTTAACACCATGTCTAATTAAGTCTTGTCTAACTATAGCTTCATACCGATAACTAGGTTAGACCGTGAAAGAACTACTCAAAAACATGTAGAAAGCTCCTAATGTGGCTACTTTATTTGTAATTATATGTTATATTTACCTAACCACAAATGAATTATATGCTATCCAAAATTAATCTTTAAAATAAGATTATAATTATATTTATTATTATATATTACATTTTACATTGCAAATTACTAAATATAAATATATTATATACAATATATAATACAAATAAAATTATATATAATATAATTATAACTTTTATTAAATATAAATTAAATTATTATTATTATATTATATTTTATAATAAAAAACTATTAGATACGAATATAAAATTATTATAATTAATAATTAATATATTTTCATATAATATAAATTAAATTATCATATAAATATAATACAATATCTAATTAATATATTATATTATTTTATATATAAATCCAATTATATACAATATAATTATATTCATTATTATATATAATATTATATCTATAGTTAAAATGATTAAATATTAAATTATTATAATTAACAATTATTATTTTTAATATAATACAATTAAATTAAGATAAAAAAATTTAATAGTTTAACTCACCTTGGGAGAGAGAGCAAGAGAGAGGAGGAAAAAGAATGAGATATAGAGGGGAGACAATTCTACATAGAGAGGTATATATATAAAGAGAGAAAAATTAAAATGATAGAGAAAGATAAATTTAGATAGATAGATAGGGAGAGAGGGTAGAAAGTGATAAAGAGGGAGAGAGAAAGAGATAGAGCTAGATAAAGAGATATATAAATATATGTAGAAAGTGGGATATATAAATGGAGACAGAGATTGAAAGAGAGAGGAATAGACAAATAGAGATAGATCACACGAGATAAATACAAGAGATACAAAGGGAAAGAGATAGAGAAGAGATAAAATAACTTTAGATTAGTTGTTTCATGCCAACAATTCCACCCACTATTTTATCATTTGCAAGCAACAAGAGTATTATAAATAATTTTATTGCTTTGGAGATGACGTCAAATGCATGATTCCAAGCAACATATTTCTTTGTTGAAATTATATTTTGAAGAAAATATGTTTTTATAATTGAATTTAATTTTTTTTGAAATTATATTTTCAAGATAGTATTTTTATAATTGAATTTAATTATTTCTGACACATAAAATTTATAAAATTTTAGAAAAACAAAAATAATGTCAAGTTAGATTTTATAATACGTGGGAGGCTCTAAGTCATAGTAGATTATGGATTTCTCAACCTGCCTTATTTAAATCTCAACTCAAATTAAGGGCAATTAAACACCTTTCATTAAAAATTGGGGCTAATATGTGCAACAAAATAATTATCAATGTATTTTATTTATTTATATAATTAAGTTGTAACTATTAAATTTAGTATTATAATAAATATTAAATTAGTAAAAAGGATAGATATTTTTAGTTTTATAAATGATGAAGAATATGATTATAGATTAAGTTAATAGTAATTACATTTGTATTATGTTAGATCATGCTTTTTAAGAATTACATCAAGTTTTTACTAATTAAGTTGTGTCAATTAATTATGAATTTACTTTTTTCCTTTTTAATAGGTTTCATTTTATTTTTAAATTTTTAAGCTTTTGAAATTTTAATATTATACAAGTTAAAATTTTCTCTTTAACAATTTTTGATAGAGCAGAACATTCCCAAGAAATACCAATTTCACAGAAACGATAGAAACCAATGCTCTTTCGCCGAAGATAAATGTATGTTGAATATGAGATGATAAATGTACATAATGTTACAGGCTTATAAAGACATGAAAAAAACTCAAACGGGTGTGCAACCACCCAATACGGAATACGGGAATAAAAAACTAATTACCCTATTAAATGCAAACTATGTGTCTAAGTTAAAACTTAAGTAAATATGCATTTGTACTCTAACAATTTTAATATAATGTAGTAGGGATTTCATTTTATAAATTTAATTTATTTAAGAATTTATCTATACTTATGGTTAAATTTATAATATTTTTTTATATATTAATATTGATCTTATCTTTCAATTGATATTAATATTTTTGTAATATCTTAATTATATTTCTTAGGTACACATCTTATTGATTTTTTAATTCTTCTACTTTCCATTTTTATTTATTATAAATTTTTATTGCACTTAGTTTATTTTATTTTAAATTTTCATTGAGATTTAAGTTTCAAATTTTAAGGAAAATAGAGCATGAGAAGTATCGAGAGAAATAAGAGAGACATGCAAATATCTATAGAGAGACATAAAAAGATAGAGATGTAGGGGTAAGTGCACCAAGATGGTTCCCAAAAAATGGGCTTAAGTGGCCACTTTTTTTCTGAAATCAGGAAATACTAATCTTGGACATGAAATTGAGAATAGTTACACTCAAAATTTTGAGATGGAACAAAAACAAAGATCGAAGTGCTCCAAGTCTACTTTCTAAACTACTAATTTATTTTGAAAATGGTTGAGATTAAGGGGTTCAAAAGAAGGACATACACAAATTGGTGCTATTTTTGTCAGAAAAACATAACATAGCAACTCTTGTACGACTTGAGCACGGTGAACTTTCTTGAAGTATTTTTAAAATCGCTACAGTCAAAAGTTAGCTAATAGTATCTAGTTGATGCATGATTTTTCTGATAATTTTTTAATGAATATTTGATTTTTTACTAATTTTCTAAGTGGGCACTTCCTTAAAAGCAGAATTTTGGTCGTGCTCCCCCTAAAATATTTTGAAGGTAATTGATTTTTATTTTTATTTTTTTTTGAAATTGTAGAATAGAGTCTAGTTTCTAAAAATGTAATTTATTTGAAATTTCAATGAACGGTTAATTTATAACGAAAAAAAAACCAAACACTGCATTTTGGCGAAAAAGAGACATACAAACAAAATAAATTATGGATGAAAGGCTTAACATTGTTAAAAAAGTGAAAAAATTACATCGTTGGATAGCGCTAAGAGAGAACCCAACATTACTCATGTTTTCTTTTGTCGATATTGAACCGATGCAATCTTGATGGTGAGTACCTAACCCCATTGTGTGAAAAAAATTGTAGAATTTTGCAAAAGCATCGCCTTCTGTGGGGTCATTAGTCCTCCAAGCTCTTTGGGTTGGTATTCCAAGGAAAATACCAATGCTAAGGTTCTAGGGATTCCCAAAAGCAAAATATAACGCCACGCTTATAACACACTGGCGCTTATAACGCCGCTGCTATTTCCTAGTTTCTTTGACATTTTGTTTAATATCCGGATAGATAAAGCAAGACATAATGCACTCACGTTATGTCTTCATTAATGTTATGTCTTTGTTAATGTTAATGTATTTATATATCCTTGTATGTATGTATGCCTATATGTATGAGTGCATGTATATTGTATGGATGTAGGATTTTATGTACATATGTATTATGCTTGTATGTATTTATGTATGTCTCTAGAGGGAGGGATAATTTTAAGAGAGAGAGAGAGTTGTCTAGGTAGGGTGGGATGGGGAAAGGGGGTGGAAGTGATTTTAAAAGAGAGGGAGTGGGAGAAAAGGGGTTAGAGTGAGGGGGACTTAACTAGGTAGGGTGAGAGGGAGAGACTTCAGAGATAGGTAGGGAGAGGGAGTGGGAGAGAGTGGGAG
>VDFB02131233.1:94833-197116 GCA_007258455.2 Sequoia sempervirens | reverse complement strand
AAAGTAGAAAACCCTATGGGAAAAAACTACCCTCCAAAAGAGAGAAAAGATGCAGGAAAATTATACACATGAAGAAGTACTACTTCTTTCACTAAGTATAATTTATGATTTCCTCCATAAGAGAGAAAATAATAGAAGCTCTATAAGACCCCACCATAATACATGTCTTGCTACATTAAAGTTGGATTTTTGACAGAGGATGCATATATAGTTCTAAGAATGCTTCACAATGTTCCTTCCCTTGGGAAGAAATGAAACCAACTGAAGATGCGAGATATCTTCCCATGTGAGAAGATGTATGTATGATCTTGAATAGAGTTGAAGTTCATCCAAGAATGATGATGATGGTGCCCATGATTTATTTGAATGTTTCTTAGGAATCTCCAAGCCAATGCTGACATGTGATGAATACTAATGGAATGAATCAAGTATCATAAAAGATTCTGTAACAGGGACCATAGGAACCATAGATGTATGGGGATAACTGGAACCATAAGAATATGATACTATCACTATAGAAGCCAATGTAGGTGAAGGAAGAGCAATCATATCTAAGGAAGACAAGGTTGATGCAAATTTATTGAAGTTGTCATCACAAAGAAGACTAATGTCCTCAATGTGTGCTTCCATGTCAGCAATGCAGGACTCTACGAAAATACATGAAATGTTGGGTAGATATGCATCCCAATCAGCAATGCTAGGAAGACAAATATCTTGTTGCAAAGAAGTGTTAGAAGCTCTCCAAGAAACGACTCTGAAATTATCTAATGAAGCAATAGGAGGAGGTGGAGGAATGATGATTTCCTTTATGTCAACTGGATGCTCTATATTTGAATCATGATGCGGGATGTGAGTTGTGATCATAGCAGGATCATGTGGGAAGGGAGAAACATTGGAGTCTCTATATATTTCCCAAATTTTGATCCATAATGCATGTGGACATTCAATATCCATGATGACATACAAAGAGTCATCTGGAATATGTAAACCGATTAATCCACGAATATGATCACAAATATTAAACCATTTATCCTTCTGAGTTTGTTTACCTGGTTTTGGGATAAGTCCATAAAAATATGGCATGAGATTATGGAACCTTAGATGTTTCAGGATTCCTTCACACCAAGACTTATAGTTTCCTGGTTCTAGGTTGATTATAGAAGAATGGGTTTCATATCCCATGATTACAAATAAGTTAAATCCTTAAGAAAATAGAAAATCAATAGATTAAGAACCCCCCAATTAGATGTCCCCCCTTTTGGCACTTTATAAGTTAGTGTGTTTTACAAATGTCACATTCATTGCAAAAGAATATTCCTCTTTTACAAATTTTTATCTATGACAACAAAAATTCTAACTCCCCTCCCTTACAAGCTTTAAATGAGCTAGGTAAATAACCACACCATTAAATGCTTAATATAGAAATTAACCACCATTTTAACATAAAATATGAATTTTAATGCTAAAAAAATAAATGCCTATGGGAGATAATGATTAAGACTATGGACGCCAAGTAAGTTAGACTAAGTAAAGGGGGTGGGACTGGAAAGAGGAGATTCACATGGCCTGCAAATGTTTATTTTGCAAATTTTTGCAAATGATTGCAGATCAAGTAGCTCACAACATGAGAGAATGAAGATTCAATGCCATCCATAGTCAAAATTGTGACCACCAACACAAAATTGTGGCTGTAGTGACCCTTCTTCCACCATCATCCCTTCAATTTCTCTCTGCGAAAGAGAATTAAAATGCCTAGGGATAGATCCAATCGCCTTCTTGCTTTCCAAAATCATGCCTACAATGATTTCGGGGTGAAATAAAGTAGAAATAACACGTCTCCTCACATAATTTAGCGAAAAATAGGCCTATGTACTTGATGCATCGGCTTCCCTTAATGCATCTTTTGTGAGTTTGTGGCATGAATTGAACCCCGAAACAGTGAGCAGGGATGTAGGGCCGAAAGGTCTCCAGATTATGTGGGAATGATCAAAGCTCCCCCTTGCAAGCACAAACATGGATTTATCTCCATGTTTTTTCCTTTGTCCCTCCAATTTATCTTCACAACGGAGTAATCGCAGCAAAGACCTGAGTTTTTCTGACTATAGGGAAGGGCACGAATATGGAGGAAGTGCAACAATGGAGTGCAGAAGGGAGGAATAGCTGCAGGCGGTGGCTTTTCTGGCCACTCTCACGTGGAAGTGCATTTAGAGGACAAAGAAGAACTTGCAGAGGTGCGCAAGAGAGTCCTCCCTCCGTCTATGCATCTCACACGACCTGCAAGAAGGAAATTCTGTGTAAAGAACCAAATGCCAATAGGGGTGAGCTGCTATGTGTGAGGAGGCTGTGGGATTGAATTGCCCAACAACAGAGCAAAAGGTAGAAATTTCCCAGCACCCTCCCAACACCAACTCGTGGGGATTAAATCGCATCCTCTTCAGGAATATGAAATCAGCCTTTGCACAATGAAGAGATGGAGGGGTGAAATGCAGCCTCCAAATGACCACGCAGCCTCCAATGGGAAGATAGAGCAGCCTCAAAATGACCACGTGGGGAGCAGAGATTTGAAGGGGGGGAGAGCGGTCTCCTCTATCGCGCCTTTAAATAGGTGAAAAAGAGCAGAGATTTAGATGCCCCTCTTTTTTTTGTCGCCTCTTCTCAATAGAAAATCAGCTCTTTTCCACGAAGAACATAGTCTTCACGTCTGCACATAAAGATGCAACCTCGCTCTTTTGAAACAGGTGAATATGATCAGTCAAAAAAAGAATGGGCCTTTGCACTAAAAAACGTGCCTATCACTACTCAATCGGGCCTGCTGTGGATGGATTGGCTCTTTAGAAACAAAGAAATAAAGTGGGCAGGGTTAAAATCGTGCCTTCTTCTTTCAGAAAAGAATGCCTTTCTATTTTGAATAGGGTTGCCCTCCTCCAACAGAAAGAATGGGAATGAGCATGCATGCATTCGTCAATGGCTTGAGAACATCTTGAATATTATTTGAACTACTATGATACCATGAAAGAACCTACAGATCACAAAGATAGAATAAAAGCACAAATAATGCATAGCTCCTCCATTTCTATTAGATAGTCAAGGGTTGCCTTATAAAGGAGAAATATCCAAGCATGAGGAGAAATATCCAAGTATGAGAAATATCTCAGTATGAGGAAAATATCTAGAAAATATCTGGCAAGGCAAAATATCTGCACAATAAATGCCATGCCTAAGTAGTCTTAGGTCAACATGTGGATAGCAAGCATTAAATGTAAACACTGACACATGGTAAAGTGAAAAATGACATAATTTCCTAATGTCACCTTTACAAATGAAAATTGTGAAATTCTAATAGATGGGATTCCTTTTATTGTCTTGTATCCCATTTCCCACAGTTTGCAACATTGGATGTCGGAAGTGAGTCGTTCACTTCAAATAGAATATTCTTTCAACATAAATAACTATCATATTTTCACTATTAAACAATTATTTGAAATTGTATAAATAAATTACACATCACTTTACATAAGAAATATTTGATCTTCTCTATCAAATCCGACTTTTATTTATTCTAGAAATCTCCCTCTTCTTTAATATGAACGCTCTATAATTCTTTACTTTTAAATCACAATACCACATGAAAGTGAGTAAAGAAATGACAAAACATAATTTATTAATTTTTGCAATCAACGTAGCATACAATCATTTTTTGAAACCAATGAAAAAGTGATTTTTTTTTCATTTAAAAGATTTAATTGGCTAGCAAGCACCCTAAAGTTTCTCTTCCAATAAAGAAAAGCATGAAATAGATGAAATCTACATTTGGTGGGAAACATTTCTTTTGGAGAAAAAGGAAATTTTAAGTAATTAAAATCTAATTTAATCAATAAAATATATTATGCAATTTTAAATGAAAAAGGTATTAATATATTTTATATTTTCCAGCTACCTCATCAATAATTTTCCAATAGTTCAAGGTGGAGCTCTTCCTTTATTCAATGTAAACTTGGTTAGTTGGCCTTATTTTTTTGTTTTCAAGTGGTGAAATACGTGTTTTGTTACTTCAATGTTGTCTTAATATTTAAAGATATTTAATTATATTAATTTTATCATTCATTTTCTATTACTTTAAATAATTAAAGAATCACTTAATAGTGATGTATTTAAATTTGGTGTTTTAAAAGAAGTAAACAATTTGTATATCTTATTGTAGGTTCTTTTCTACTATCGTTCAATCTTTGTAATATATCATAGTATGTCTATCTTTGATGAAGGACAACCCTTTCACGATATGTCTACTTTCACATTTGATACATCATTAATATATTTAGTTTTTCAATTTAAAATTAGATGTTTTTATATTTATTTTGATAACTTATATTCATGTTCCAAGCTACTCAAGATCTTAATCTTTCGATCTAAAGGAGTGTTTATGTGAACCTTAGGGAATGGCCCAAACTAGTAGAAACAAAATCTGTTTTGATGCACATAATGAGTGTAATGTGTTGGTTATTTATTTAGAATCAAACTTATTCTTACCATAGACCTATGAACTTGCCAGGAACAATTATCGGTAAGGGTAAGGATTGGCCAACACAGAAGTAAAGGCTTTTAGGTCTTCACTTCTTCACTTTGGGCTCTATGAAACCCATGAGGGTAATCCTAATCAATGTGTTTGTAGATACTAGTGTGTATTAGTATCAAACATAGGATGAAAAAATAATTCTATTTAAATGTTTGATAGACAGAAAATCTTGAAAATTTGGCTAACTTTCAAGACAATAACTAACCTAAACAAGAGATGATATAATTCATTAAATCCCAACACACCCAGAAAGAGCTTTATAAGTGATTTGATTATATTTTGTGGTCAGCAACTGAATTGTTACCACAATCAGAGTATCATTACTTTACTAAACCAGTGCCATATTCTTGGAATGGAGTAAAAAAAAATACCCATATGACTATATAATAAACTTGTACTTAAAAATATCCAAAGCTTCAAAAATATTGCATTACAATACTCCCACCAGTCATTTCCATAATTTACTTCTTACTAGCATCCTCATAAAAGATTTATTTCAAACCCACTATTACATTCAAGCATTTACATACATTCATTGAATGGATAAGCAAGAATAAAACAACACATCTATTGGAAACCAATAGAGACAAATAAGATAACCATTGATTATATTATTCATAGTCTTTGTAACTTGTACATAGGAGAGTAGTATATAGAAATTCTATGTTGTTCTGCTATAAACATTGTCATTGTTATTATCATAACCAGATACATATCAACTGGCTTTTTCCTAGAACACCTTACTAGAAAGTTCAATATCTATTTTGTTTTTTTTTATAACTTCTTCAAAAAAGAACTACCTACTAACCTCTTTGTGTAATCAACCTTGAAATCCCTTTTAGAAGACAAGGGAGAAACAAGCACCGAACTAAATTACACTTACAATTCACTTTCATTCCAAAATGAATTTCAACAGAAAGTTGAAATATTCCCCAATTGGTTGTAAGAAATCATGTGTATGTTAGGGTAGAGCAAAACAAAACCCCACAAACTGTTGGCCATAGTAGATCTACCATTGTTCAGAAAGTGTTGTTGTTGTACCATCAAAAACATGTATATTCATTCCATCCCAAGAAACATCACCATTAACACCAAAAGGTAAAAGTAAATAAAAACCCATATCACAACACACTGGCCAAAGAGAGCAAGATAACACAAAGGACAAAAACTTGAGAACCCACTTAGAGAGAGAACAAAGTGCTACTTTTCCTTATTATCAGCAAAGTAGGTGTTCCCCTCTCAGTGTCCTTATTTTAAGTAGAGTAGCCATCACCACCTCATCCTTAGAATCAACCCAATCCTTCATATCCATGAGATATTGATGATAACCAGAATTAATCTCATTTCCATTGTCAAAGGAATCATCTGAGACTTCAATCGAAGAATGATGATATCCCATGTAAGCTTAGTGATACATATTCCTTCTTGCAACTTCCCTTTTTGGCCTATCAAATTTCTTCTCCTTTCCTTTAGCTAATTCCTCTGAGACAATTTGGCCTCTCAGGTGATAAGCACATTTGAGCACACCTCATGCAAGATTTTTGGCAGCTCTTGCTTTCTTCTTTGGTGTCATAGGGATTTCTGGCATATCTCGTTCACCTCAGGGAGAATTTTCTTGAGATTCAATAGGATTGAGCCTCTTTGACCTATAGACTGGGATGATGTTCACACTCACCTTTCCCATTTCCTCACTTAGCAAATTATCAAATTTTCTTAGAAAAAAGACACCACCCTACTTAGAAATAACAAGCTCAAAATCACACTTGCTTTCAAACTCCTAATTCTCATAAGCAATTAGATGGTGAGAATAATCAAGTAGGTGATCTTCATTAAATAGAGAAACTGGTGTGTTTATGCATTAATTTTTCTAGAAAAGCTTGTGCGAGAGCACTAGAAATTGATTACCCTAATTTTGAATCTCAGTCGTCAATCATACCTTGAAATGAATCAATGGATAATTAATCAGGATGATTAATTATGACAAAATTGGAAGCATGTGTTTCATACTTGTCCCCAATCAAGAAACTCAAGTGAGATAAGCATTCATTTAATTTGAAAATTACCATACACTTAGTGTTTAACCAACCTATCTTGTCACATTTATCCACTCACCCATGGGAATTAATTTTCTTGTAATTGATCACAGTAAGACAATGGGGAGTGATCATGATTTATCTTCATAATATCGGCCTGCACCTTGCCTCACTTTAGTTTTAGCTTCCCACATGTACTAGCTCTTGACAGATTTGACGGCCACAAAAATGTTTACAAAAACTCACATGCATGCCCCAAAATTAGTTCTAATTTAGCATCATTTTTAGCCTAGAATGGTCTTGGCTAATATCCCCAGTAGCCTCTATCTTTACCTTTACCTTCTAAGTCCATTGCAATAGTCCATGTGGAACTTTCCCACGTGCTCACTAAAGAATACATGACACAAGTGGGGTCCTCATGGGATGGCGAGGAGTGGTCAAGATTTACTAATGTCACTCACCATTAGTCATCGATTTCCTTCCCTATGAAACAATTATCGTCATCAAAACTTGGCAGGTTTCTTAATAAGTGAAAAGTGTTGCATCACCCACTAGCCCGTGTAACTGTATTTCCTTACTGCTTTTAATGGACATGCATGTGGGGAATGGTCCTGATGAGAACACATGTTGCAGTGTCAACCATTGATCCTTGTTAAAACTATGTTTTTCAGCCTAGTGGAGACACCGGTCCCACCATCTGTCAGTAACATGCGGCCATCACCCACTAGCCGGTGTGCTTAAAATACCATGAAATAAACCAACATGAGCATGCAGGGAATGGTCAAGATCTGGCCACATCTCAAACCTGCAGCCATTGATTTTCTTTGAATGGCGCCATCTATCTTCACCAAGGAAATTGGGCCCACCAACACACTAGAAACATGTCTGAAGCCCGTCAACCCATGTGAATAAAATAAGAAGAAGTAAATAAGCACGGGCACATGGAGAATGACTAGGATCAACTTCTAACAATCAAAGAACCAACATGAAGTCCTAATTCTGCACATGTCTCAAAAGTTCATCTTAAAAAGGGGGCCATCACTACACATACAAAAATGTGACCCATAAAGGAAGAAGGCTAAGGATTTAATTCATTATAAATTTTAGACTTCTACCATAGGAAAGATTAATACTGAGAAGGACTAAGGTGACCGAAAGACCTAAAATCAAGGGGTCGATAAAAACAATGGCCCCAATGTCATAAGAGGTGACTAAGACAACTAGAGACTGGGAATATCAGGTCAATGCAATTTTAAAATGACCAAGGGTTTTTCAAAGCTCATAGGCCAATTTTGAAGGGTTTTAAATCGTAAGACCCTAAAACATTTATGGAGAACATAGCCCAAAGCCATACACAAGGGTCCAAGCCAAATATTGCACAATTATAGAATGGAACCAATAATTTTTTGAGGGGTTCCATCAGTGGCTCCTGTTGGGGACACATGCCTCTCGTAGGCATGGTGAGATCCAAGAACTATGGGAGAGCATACCAGGTGCCTTATCCATTGGGAAACATAGTTGAATTTTCAAACCATAGTTGATGGACCTAGGCCACCAAATGAAAAGAGAAACCCATGTTTACCTTTGTCAAATACCAATTTTTTAAAGAAACTAATCTCTATTAATGCAAACTTGCTTCTGTAATACCAAAACAACATGAGTGACTGCATTCCTACAAACACTAGTGTCAAGCTACTTTTGAATTTAGCTATTTTGGCACATGGTAACCAGATGACATAGGCCATATCACTACCACTCATTTTATTTTTAGATTCTATGGCAAGTGACAAAATGTGAGGACCATAATCAAGACTATATGAAAAGATAGTCTTTTCACATTCACTAACCCCTTCATAGTGATTAGGCTCAAAAAAGACATCATGCCTTAGGGATAATGTGCAATCCTTCTATTTGTTGAGCAAAGAGTGCTCACACATTTGAAACTCCTCCAACTAAAGTGCACTATATGTAAGTTTACTTGAGCAACATAGCTTAGTCATATCATCTAAGGACAAGGAAAAGTATCCCTTTTTACATGCTTGATTTGGAATTAATTGATGACAAATTGGACTTGATGAGGCCTTGATTGGTGTTGTGAGGTGTTTTACACATCCAAATTAGGTCTTGGACCCTTACAAACTGAATAAAAATGCATTTAATGATGTCTTGTAAAGGTGTTGTAAAGTGTTGTAAAAGACTTTCATGCCTTCCTAGGCTTAATGGACCTATTCTTTCCCTAATTCAATATTATAAAATGTATTTAAATGCATTATCACATTAATTTAGAAGGCTTGTAAATTGAATTTGACTTTAATCTAGTGTTGTAATGTGTCCTACATAGTCACATTGGATGTTGTGCCTTTCTAGGCTGTGTGGACCCTATTTTAGCATTGTAAAGTGTATTTAGTCACACCTTCACATTTAATTTTATGTCTCAAGCCCTAATTGACCTCTACATCATCGTTGATAGGCCCCTATGGGCCTATATTATGCATCCCAAGGTGTAATTTAACCAAATACCTAATGAAATCAACATAAGAATTGAAATTCCTCATTCCTCAATATTCCAACTATCAAAAGGGTGCCTCTGGGACTAAGTCGCCCATCAACACATTCACATCCACTACACACATGAAACCCATACAACCAAAAAATAAAGAACAAAAATCAAAGATATTAGATGATGATTGGGGTTCCTTATATTTCACATTAGCACTCATGGAAGAATACAAGAACTCAACAAAAGACTCTAAAATAGTCCTGTCAACATAGAACTCAGACAACCCTTGAAAAGAATCCACCTCCACCACTATTGACCAAAACAAAACAAATCATACAACAACCATTCACAAACACATCGACAAACAACTACCTGATCCAAAAGCAATGAAAAAGCTTTATGGATGAGGTTATGAACTTATGAAGCAACTTGGATATAGTGGAAAGGAATGTGGTTCTAACGAACAAGGTATCATCAACCCTATAGATCCTATCAAAAAACAAACAACTTATGGTATTGGTTATTTTCCTTTGATAGAGTTTTCCAAGCCTTCACTCAACATCAACACTCTCAAACAACATTCTTCTAATTCAACTTTAACTGTAAAGCATCCTGAACTGATAGAAACTAGTGGTATTGATTATTCTCCTTTGAATGAAATCAAACACACAAACACATCTTCACTTAATGTCAATGTCATCTCACAAAACACTAATGAATTGAGTTCGTTAGATTTTACACCCTCCTGTAAAGGAGAGACCAAAATCTCACAATCTTAACAGTCTTGCATAAGTATGACATCTTGTACTAAGCAAGAAACATCTTTGTCACAAACTATAGGGCCAACTTCTACCATCGATCAAGATCGTATCTTGTCAAGACTTCTCCAAGATCACTTGATCACCCTTCCTCCAAGAACTTGAAAGAAATTCTATTACAAGACTTCATGGTCATTCGAATAATGAATGTAAGGGTTTGAGTAGTAAAATACGATATTTTAAGGAGTTCAAATGGTGTTCTTCCTTATGTGGGGGAACCTAATCCTTCTAATTGATATTGATTTTCACTTTAGCATGCATTTCATTAATCATTTCAGCTCACCTTTGTCCTGCACTAAGTGGGGGCAAGGGGTTAGGCGGCCTTTTCTTCATATGTCACTTGTCATTGCCTCTTTTGGCTATTCATTAACCTTTCATGAACATATAAGAGCAATATTGGGATGTGGACAACATGCCTTAAGTTGGCTCGCATGAGACATACTACTTTTTTCATGACATAGCTTATAGGAAACATATGACTTGGCATAGGGATTTCTGCGTAAGCTCTCATGTATTATTCTTCTACTTTAAAGAGATTGCTCACATTACTAGTTCTCAAAACCACTTTAAAGTGGATGCATACATCACCACTCACATTTCATCATGTGATTTCTTTCTCCTCGTGATGCGTCCTTTTCTTGGTGGAGTCATTGGGATTGATTCCCTCCAAGAGCATGATACTTCTTTGACACATACTCTCTTGGACACATTAAGCACAATGTCCCCTAAGATGAGACCTTGCACGCACTAAGAAAAATACCTTTGAGCACACCTTACACTATTTTCACATTTACAACAATTGTTATATGGACACCTTGCATAATACAGCTTGCATGCTTGTGGTACCATCCTATTCGTCTATGAGTGTCAAACATATGAAGTTTTGCTTACCTCATAGAGATAAAAAATGATTATCATTGTGGCACCTTATTAAAGTTATTAGGAGGTATAGCTTTGGCATGGTTGAGCAGGAAGGCCATTCCCAGGCATGACTTTTCCCCATAGCTACCTTGTGGATTTCTCACCCCACAGACAACTAGAAGTTTTGTGGCCCTAGAGTGAGTATGTTGTGGATTTCTCACCCTCTAGACAACCAAAAGTTCCATGGCCCTAGAGTGAGTATACTTGGGCTTTCTCACTCGACGGACAACCATGAGTTCTATCACCCTAGAGTGAGTACACATTTCTTTTTTCAAACAAACAGCCTAGATTTGACCCACAATGTCTTGGAAAATTTCTCAAAGCTTGATCCAACCTTTTATTTTCACTTCCTTTTAGTTCTTGTCATTGCATGACCATGTATCTTGTTTTGTTGCAAATCATTCACCCTTGTGCCTGTCCGTTCATGCTTATGTTGGCTTGACTTATGATCTTGCATCCTAGGGGCTTGCACAACCTCCTTTGATCTTTGTCATCCTTGGTCATCCGCATTGGTACAATTGGACCCTTCTTGAGTGTCTACTATAGTGTGAGTTTGAAGCAAGTTCATCCTGTCACTAAAGTGGGGGCTAACTATGGACACAAAAAAAGTATCCCTTTTTGCTTGATTGATTTGGGATTAATTGATGACAAATTGGACTTAATGAGGCCTTGATTTGGTGTTGTGAGGTGTTTTACACATCCACATTAGGTCTTGGACCCTTACAAAGTCAATAAAAATGCATTTAACAATGTCTTGTAAAGGTGTTGTAAAGTGTTGTAAAAGACTTTCATGCCTCCCTAGGCTTAATAGACCTATTCTTTCCCTAATTCAATATTATAAAATGTATTTAAATGCATTATCATGTTAATTTAGAAGGCTTGTAAATTGAATTTGACTTTAATCTAGTGTTGTAATGTGTCCTACACATTCACATTAAATTTTGTCTCTCAATCCCTAATTAACCTTTACATCATCATTAATAAGCCGCTATGTCCCCATATTGTGCATCCCAAGGCATAATTTGATCAAATACACTATGAAATCAACATAAGAACTAAAATTCCTCATTCCCCAATATTTGAGCTATCAAAAGGGCCCCATTGGAACTAAGTCACCCATCTAGGTGAATGAGTCCCTACCAGGTGGGACTAAGTCATCCAACATGGCAACTTAGTCCAATTTGGCCTATTTTCAAGGTTTGAGCAAGAAATTTTGGAATTTAAGTATAATTTTCTTTCATGTCGGCTTTAGGGATCCAATTAATGGAAAAATTAGGAAGATTTTCTATAAATACAAGCCTCTAAACCCCAATTCTTAACTCATCATCATTTATTCATCATTCATCATGTTTTCAAGTTAAGCAAGCTAGGGTTTTATCATTCCAATTCATCAAGATAGCTTCCTAAGACATTCAAGGGAAGATTCTTCATATTTTGTTCCAAAAATTCAAGATCAATCATCATGATTTAGGAATTTTAAGGGTTTGAAGATTAGGTTGAAGACTTGTTGAAGACCTCACCTTGCTTTCCAAGACAATATCAACAAAAAGTCACTTTTAGGCCTGAAAATCAGAGTTTCAGAAGTGGACACCTGTCAAGAACCAAAGTGCAGACTAAGGGATTTCATTCCCACTTTCGAATTTTTAGAAATTTAGAAGTGGACTAAGTAACCACTATTGGAAACTTAGTCCCACTCAACCTATTTTTTAGAGGTTTCTCTAGATTTGGATACCCATTTGGCCGAAACAGGCTCCGAACCAGTTTTTCTAGATCTTGGACTAAGTCACCTAGATTGGCACAAGTGTTCCAGTTGACTTTTGCATCAATTTTATCAGGATTCCAAACCTTCATTCCATCCTTCTTCAACCTCCAGGTGCACATGTTCTATTTCATAGCTTTCTAACTAGTTTTGTTTGCATTTCTAGGTCCTTTATCACATGTTTGCATATTACAATGTGTTTTCTAGCACTTTGTATTTCTTAGGATTAACATCAATAAATCATTTCTTTTTCAGTTTATTACATTAGGATATCATATGTAGATACATTGCATCCCTTTTACATTAATATTGAGTGTAGAAATTTCCCATTTTCCCCCATCTCTCTCCTTTTAGGTGAAAAAACCTAGAAGTGTTAGAGTGCATTAGGGTGGCAAAATATTTGTTTATATCATCAAATTCTTGAAGGGTATGAAAATAATATTTACCAACATCTAAATCTCTTTGAATTCCATCACTTTCAAGATTAAGAGGATCAACAAAAACACTTTTATGTGTACCACCAAGTTCATGTGCACTATCATTTGGTAGGCATATTGACCTATGCGCTAATGAATTACTGTTAAATCCAAAATTTGGTCATTAGCACTTGAACAAGCATCTTTGTTTTCCTTCACATGGATGCTTTCCTTATTGGAAGAATACATGTCCATAATCATACCGTGAAGATAAGTAACATCAACAAAGAACTCCATTTCACATTCACTAGCATGAGGTCTACCATTGTTTGCATCATTTGGTTGCTTTACAGATAGACTCAAAATTTCTCCAATATCAACACAATTTAAAAATTCATCATACTATTTTACATTATTAATGGGTAATAATGCTGATTCAAGATCTACTTTCTTATCATGATGTATACTCTGATTATTCGTTAATGAAACCTTTCTTTCATCCATGAGTACATCATCATCATCTTCATGCTTAGTTGGAATCTCCACATATACTTCATGTAAACAATCATGAGCAATAGGGTCATGAGTAGATTCACCAACATCATAGTTAGCATCATCAAGATCTTTATCATTTCTAACACAATGCTTAGGATCAACATATTGAACACACAAGTTTTTATCTTCAAAGTGATCATCATCCATTGAGTCAGTATGATCCAGTGATAGAAAACCTGAGCTATACTCCAAATATTCATCATGTGAAACTTGTTCATTCACTTGTGAACAAGTGACATTATCCTCATTTACATCATTGCATCCTTCATGTGAAAAAAACCCCTCTAGCTCTTTCTCATAGTAACATTCATAATCCTCAGAAGAATAATCAGAATATCCACTCTCATCATGATCCTTATCACAAGAAAATTCATCACTACATAAATTATGATCAAACTTTTCAGAGTGAATGCTTATATTTTCATCTTCCATATTTTGACCACTGATTTGTGATGAAAAATCAACAACACTTGCAAGTGTATTTTTATCTCCATCACTGATATACAAATCTTCATATATGATACTTGTGAACTGATTAAAATCACTATCTTCATCCATACAACAAGATGGATGTTCATTTTCTGATATACTCTTTTCATCTTGAACCATCATGTTTTGTGCAGAGTCACACTTGGCTCCTTCTATCCCTTTTATTCATTCAAGTACTTGGTCAAAACTATGAGGTTTCAATTTTTTTGGAAAGGTATTCAACCCTAGCTTAAGGATTTTGCAAAATAAATCAATGCATGTTGAATCCTCCGATATAATTTTTTTTCAGAATTCTAACAAAGCATCCAAAAATCTTGAGAACAAATCATAGTGTGATTCTCCCTCATGCGTCTTTATGTTAGACAATTCTTGCATAAAAGACATCTGATCAAATTTTCTCAAATTTTGTTGATTTTTAACTTGGAGCTCACTATGATTTGTGTGTTGTAGTGATGGACAAATTGGAACAACAAAAGCATCATCATCTTGAAAAACATTCCTATTTTCATGAATTTCATTTGCATGAGGTGTGCTAAGATAACCAACACTTGTGGCCATGTATCCTTTCATCATTGAATATTTCATATTGTTCTCAATATTCATAGTAATTTGATATGTCTGATGTAATGTTGCAGGCTCTTTATCTCTTAGCAGATAATTCATTTCTTCATCAAATGCATCAAAGTATATGATTAGACATATTGCATCATTTGGTATCATGCTTTCAAGAATGTCACCTAAAGTTTTTGAAAATATGAGATAGAAAGATAGGACTAACTCATCATCTTCTGTCTGGATGTTATTAAATTTTTGTCTCACTGTATGTGGAATAATTCTTTCTCCAAACTATTCTATGAATGCTGCCATGAAGAGATAGAACATACTGGAAAATATGAAAACCAATCTCTAGCATCTTTCTTTAGAGATTGAACAAAGAACTTCATGACAATATCTTCATGACTTATCTCAAAATCTCCCATTAAATCAAAAATTTATTGCAGATGTTGAGATGTTGATTATGATCTTTTTCCTTTGAACTTTGGCAAACGTTCCCTAACTTCATTAGGAACATGGTTTGGGAAACCTTGAACACCATTAAAATTCAATGGTATATATCTTTCCACAAAGAAACTTCTTTGATGAAATGATAGGGCTTGCACACTCTTCATGTTTACATTATGCACCCCATAGGGATGTATAGGTGAATGATACATTTTCTTACACCCCTTTACAAACTTCAAATATCAACTCTACAGTTGATCACTACCCTATTTCTTGCTTTTATCATGACCATAAAATATTTCAATGCATAACTCAAATACTTCTATATCTAAGATCTCTCTAATGGGAAGATTTCAAGAACAAGCATACTTCTACCACCCTATTTAAATATTACAAATTTTAGTTCAGAAGTGTGTAGAACAATTGCTACTATTCCCTTCCTTAGTGCTCTAACTCACTTAATTGGGACTATAGTATTTCTTTCATATCTCTTAAAAATGGATTTCTTACAAACTTATTTCTTCTTGTAAATCAAATTAGGGGAAAATACCTAGATATATTAGTAGATATCACACATTATTAGGTTCTTTGCATAGATTCACCAACTCCTTTGTAGAGGATCAAACTTCAACAATATGATGTTCCTTTTACCAATTGATTTTACTTTAAGCTTCTTCTTCCTACAACATTTTCACTGGTATAGAGTTATTCAAAGTTGCCACACACTCTTAGTGAGAACTTTACTTTAGAAACTCCATCAATCTATTAAGGAAAGTTGATCTACTGCAAATACTTTCTCAAATAATTCCCCAATGGAGTCACCATTTATGTCAGTTACTCTTTTAGAACCAAACTTAATCTTACCACAAATCTATTAACTCACTAGGAACAATTATTAGTAAGGGTAAGGATTGGCCAACACATAAGTAAAGGCTTTTAGGTCTTCACTTCTTCACCTATGGATCTACGAAACTCAAGAGGGTAATCCTAATCAATGCATTTGTAGATACTAGTGTGTATTAGTATCAAACACATAATGAATAGATAATTCTCTTTAAATGTTTGATAGACACAAAATCCTAAAAAATTGGCTAAATTTCAAGACAATGACTAACCTAAACAAGAGATGATATAATTCATTAAATTCCCGCACACCCAGAAAGAGCTTTATAAGTGATTTGATTATATTTTGTGATCAACAATTGAATTGGTTACCACAATTGGAGTATGAATACTTTGCTAAACCAATGCAATATTCTTGGAATGGAGTCAAAACAAATACCCATATGACTATATAATAAACTTGTACTTAACAATACCCAAAGCTTAAAAAATATTGCATTATAATAATCCCACTAGTCATTTCCATAATTTACTTCTTACTAGCATCCTCACACAAGATTTATTTCAAACCTAATATTACATTCAAGCATTTGCATACATTCATTGAATTGATAAGAAAGAATAAAAAAAAACATCTATTGGAAACAAACAGAGACAAATAAGATAACCATTGATTATATTATTCATAGTCTGTGTAACCTATACATAGGAGAGTAGTATAGAAATTCTATGTTGTTTTTATATAAGCATTTTCATTGTTATTATCATAACCAGATACATATCAAATGAATTTTTCCTAGAACACCTTACTGGAAAATTCAATATCTATTTTGTTTATGTTTATAACTTCTTCAAAAAAGAGCTACCTACTGACCTCTCTATGTAACCAGCCTTGAAATCCCTTTTATAAGACAAGGGAGCAACAAGCACTGGGCTGAATTACACTTACATTTCACTTTTGTTCCAAAATGAGTTTCAACAGAAAGTGGAAATATTCACCAATTGGTTGTTAAAACTATGTTGTAGTTTCCATTGTTGATCCTTGTTAAAACTATGTCCATCAGCCTTATGGAGACACCGATCCTACCATCTTTCAATAAGTTCATGTGGCCATCGCTCGCTAGCCCGTGTGCTTAAAATAACATGAAATAAACCAACATGAGTGCATAGGGAGTGGTCAAGATCTGGCCACATCTCAAACCTATAGTCGTTGATTTTCTTTGAATGGCACTATCTATCTTCACTAAGGAAACTAGGCCCACCAACACACTAGACACATGTCTAAAGCCCGTCAACCCGTGTGAATAAAATTAGAAGTAAATCAGCATGGGCACAGAGGGAATGACTAGGAAAAACTTTTGACAATCAAACAACCAGCATGAAGTCCTAATTCTGCACATGCCACAAAAGTTAATCTTAAAAAGGGGACCATCGCTAGGAAAATGGGAACTTGACCCATAAAGGACAAAGGCTAAGGATTTAAGTCATTATAAATTTTAGACTTCAACCATAGGAAAGATTAATATTTAGAAGGAATAAGGTGACTGACAAACCTAAAATCAGAGGGCCAATTAAAAGAACGACCTCAATGGCATAAGAGGTAACTTAGACAACTAGAGACTGGGAATATCAGGTCAATGCAATTTTAAAATGACCAAGGGTTTTTAAAATCTTGTAGACCAATTTTGAAGCGTTTTAAATCATCAGACCCTAAAACATTTATGAAGAACACAACCCAAACCCATACACAACGGTCCTAGCCAAACTTTGCACAATTATAGAATGGAACCAAGAATTTTTTGAGGGGTTCCATCATAGTGTAGTAAAATGCATAAATTTTCATTTTCACACTTGTTTGGGCCCTCCTTGATTTATTTATAGTACATGTTTATGTCTTAATTGGTCCTATTTTTCATTCACAATCCCTATGAATTATATCTTTTTCTAGCTAATTTTTACATTCTCCAATGCATAAATGATAATTTAAATGATGTCATTCGAGTGTCCTTGATTTTTGGTTGGGACTAAAACACCACCTAGAGCATCTTTTTCCCCTAAAGGTCTTGGGACCCCGATTTTGAGAGCACCTGAATAGGTCCCTTTTTGGAGTCGGTACTCCGAGATATGAGCCTTGTGACTACAATGCTACCTAGGGAGTCTTAGTCTTCCTTGGCTTATTTTTGGGATTTAATTTCAAATTTTGGTGAGATTTAGCCTCCTTTATTTAATGAATTCATATGTCGGTTTGGTGTGATGTAATTTTGGGATATTAAACATAGATAAGTATAAATACAAGGTTCATTCTTTCATTTTAATCCAAATCTTTTGTGAGAGCATTCTCAATAGAAATTTGAGTTCACAAGAGCATTCCTATCAAGCATTTGGAGCCATCATCAAGATTCAAGCATCATATCAAAGAGTTTCTTGCATCATGTGTGTTACAGTTGCTCTAACATTTGTGATGTAGGGTTTTGATTCAAGCAAGCAATTCAAGTCCATATCTTTTGATTCAAGATCCATATCCAGTGTAGCCATTTCACACAGGTTTTCAGACTTTACAACAAGGGTTTGGTGAGTTGTAGTATTGCATGTTGTTCATTCATCATTTCACTTCATTACTTTATTTCATTTCAAGGTTTAATTACCAACAAGGGGTTTGAACAAGGAAAACCCCCATTCACTAACAAACAAGAAGTTTTTCCTTTCTTGCACATTTGTGATTGCAGATTTAGGTTGAAGACTTGAAGATCATTTGGAGTGAAAAGTTGCAAAGTTGCATTACAAAGTTGTCATCTTCACGAAAACTCACCTATAGGCTAAATCTGAAAGTTTCATAACCTGAGATCAGAGGAGAAGCAAGTTCAAAACTTGAAGCTCAGGACCACATTCAGAAATTTTAGAAATTTAGATTTGGACGAAGACAACAATAAGGGTGTCTTATTCCTCCAGGTGGATTTTTGCAGAGATTCTTTCCAATCCTATTTCGGCATCCAAAGATTTTGCATCCACCCCGAAAAAATAGCAGCAAGACTAAGACAATAGTAAAGGTGTATATGTCCTCCCTGGTATATTTGGACAACTTCTTTTCATTTTTGGAATCCTCACAACATCTCCAGACTTCTGAGGTACACACATCCTAACTCCCTGTTGCATAATTTCATCATTTTCATCTCTCATTTAGCTTGCATAACTAGGTTTTGTAGGTTGAATGCTTATTTATCTTTTCCAAGCATTTTCTTGGTGGTGAACCCCTTAAAGCTAAAAAGAACCCCCTCCTAGGTCCTCCTTATTGTGAATTGACTCACCTTGTGAGGTTGATAGTTCATCTAGTTAGGACTCCTAAGACATTATTGAATGATAATAGGAGTATAGTGGTGTTCTATGACCTAGGTTATAAAGCACCCATTTTCCTATTGTTCATTTTGGTGAACCTGACTTCTTTAGCATTCATTTTTTTTATTTGGAGTTGATTAAAGTCTTAGATCTAGGTTGCATTCATTCTTGCATTAGTGAAAGTGCATCTAGGTTTTCTCATATTTTCATTAGTAAAAGTGCATATAGGTTGCATTTTTTTCTTTCTTGCATCATTTTATCTTATTTAAAAATTGAAAATCACATTATTCATCATCCTAATTGCATTTAGGAACATTATTATATATTCAAAATTGAAAAAAAATTCATTCACGTATGCATCCAATTGCTTGTTACTAATTACTTTTTCTTGCATTCATTTGCACAATTTTTTGTTTCCAAGCATTTGGTTCCTAGCTAGGAAATCTTGGAACATCGTTAAGAACTTATATTTTTCTATTTTTCTAAAAAAAACCTCCACTAGGACAAAACTGTCCTTCCTGGCATCTTAGTCCCTCTTAGTGTTTCTTGCTCAGAACCCTGTATGAGCTGTGATCTTTTTGTTCCACTCCCTAGAACCTCAAAATTCCACTAGTAGGACCAATATGCCCTTGTTGGTGTCTTATTTCCTATTGAGTTTGAAGCTACAATTTTCTAGGGTTCAAATTTTCTTTTCTGCATTTCTATTTGCTATCATTGGTTATATGTTTCAGTGGGTTGACTTTTTGTTACATGCATTTCACTAAATCTAGTTTAAAGTTCTTTATTTCATGAATTTCCCAATTCCAAATTTTCATTCACAACATTTCATCTTTTAAGTTGTTGCATAGTGTAATCATCAAATTACCTTGTTTCCAATTTTAAAATTGCATTTTAATTTAGATCATTGCATTTCACTTTCTTTACTTTTCCAGAATAACATGTATTCTTTCAAGAGATGTGGCTTTGATATGGTTAAAAATGAATTGTATAAGTACAACATCCCCTCTTATGAGTTCAATTTAAATTACACCAATGAGGTCATTAAGAAACATGTTAGTCATCCTTCTACTATATTTCATAGTTATGAGAAAATGTTAGAGAAAGAGAATCAAACCATTGACAAAATCCTTTACATTACATTACCCATTGGTGAGGATGGTAATGTAGACAATCATAACAATCATAAAAATCATACTTGTTCCTCTCCTGATACCTCTCCTATTAGTGAGAAAGGTATCTTGGTGAAAGAAGATATAAGCATTGAGAATCTTGATAATCCCTATCCTCCTCCCCCTTTGGAGGATATTAGAAAACAAGAAGATGAGATCATAGAAACATTTCTAAACATCACCTTACCTAGTCTCGATTCATCCCTTGCTTGTGAGAATTTTTTAGTGAAAGAGGATGATATATCATAGATGACCATAATTTTCCTTTTCCTAATATCCTCCCTTGATACAAATAGGATAGGTTGGTATTAGAAGATGCACCAATCGAGAGTCATGAGAATCTTTCCCCTCCCTTCCCTAATGCTCCTACCATTTAGGAAGATATATTTGGTAAACATAAAAATCATTGTTGTCCTTCTCTTCATGCCTCCCCTACTTGTGATGAAACTACTTTACATAATCTAACCATGGATGAACATATTATAAGCTCTCCTACTAGGGTAGATGTATAGCACAAGAGAATGAGACCTTAGACAAAAAGGATAAAGTCATGAACAATCATAACAATCAAATAGATCCTTCTAATATCCCCACTATTGATGAACAAGAAAATACAACCATTGATCATTCCCAAGCTACTTGTGATGAAGTCATTTTAGAAGAACTAATCCTTGAATGTCAAGAAAATTTGGTTTGTAGTTCTCCTAGAAACTCTCCTACTAGGGAAGACATAATAGTGGAAGAAAATGAGAACATTGATAATAGTAATTCCTTAGATGAATATGGTGAAGTAACATTTGACTCCTATTCACTAAGATATCATGAAAATAATGATAAGAATTCTGAGGTTATGCACATTAGATACCCCTTGGACTACTCTCTCGAGCCTAAGCTTATCATTTATCCACCCTCTCAAAAAACACAAGTTCAAAACATACCTGTCCTTATCCTTGAACCACCCAATAACAATGTTTCACAACAACCAAGTTATAATAATGTTTCTCATACATAAAACACTAGGAATTATCTACAACTAAGACAAACACCTTCAACAACCCTCCCATTTCATAATCCTATCTTGGCTAGTGCCCCTCGTTTTCCTTCACAAAGTGGAAAAGAGTATTGTGCGAACCCCAATCCTAATACCTGCAAATCAATGAGAACAAACACATTAGATTAGAGAATGCTAGCAAGACTAAGGATTCCCCATGAAATCCATTTACCAATTTCAAATTAGGAAAAAAGAAATGAAGACTACAATGAAAACAATAAAATAGAGATTGAATCCTAATTAAACTAGCAAACTCATGATCCCATGGGGGAATTGGTGCCAATTTGATGTGAAAATTGGCCCTTTCCCAATTCCTATGATGGAAGATCGATGTATGTTGATGAATGTTGTTGAGTGATCCACTTTGTTGATGTTTGATGAGTGCTCCAATGGAAAAACCTTCATAACCTAGCTATAGTTCAATGATGATGGATGGAAATGGCTAAATATTTGAGCATAGTAACTTTGCATAATTTGTGGATGATCAAAAGAGGAGATGAGCTCTTTATTTATAGAATGCCAAGATGGATGAATGTCCAAAATAGAGAATTGTGGGACTAACATTCACCCAATAGCAAGATTCCACTTGTCAACCTATGAGTGGATGGAGGATGTGCAAGTTTTGAGGATTGTGCCAATAAATGCCTATTTTTGAATTTAAATTTTGTTGAAATGGCATGCAAGAGGGAAGGAAAAATGCATTAAATGCCACTTGGCTCAAGGCAAAGGACATGTAAGATGGAGTAAATTCCTTGTTGGAAGGACTTATCCCACTTGGATTTTGAATTAAAATTTGGGGAATATTCCTTAAAGATGCCTTATTGAGGAAAATAGAGATTTAATCAATCAATTAAATCTATTTTCATGTGCAAGTGGGAAAAGCTAGAGGATGGGACATGAGAGGAGATTAAATTAATCCAAGTTAATTAATTTAATAAAGGGGATTAGATGATGTGACCTATTTGACTTAAATTTGTGGGTTTAATATTTAAGTCAAATATGAGAGGAATGTGATAAGAGATTAATTAAATGAATATTCATGATTTATTTAATTAGCATGGATGATGTTAGATTTGAACTAGACAAGTTTTTAATTTATTTAATTTAATAGGTAGACTTTAGAGATTTAATCAAATAAAATTAATTATTTAATTAAATAGGATAATTAGATTAAGATGATTAATTTAATTATCGAGAAGAGGTGACTTAATTAGATAATTGATTTATTTAATTAAGAGATGAATATTGATGAATTTAATCATATAGGGGGATATTTGATTAAATGGTTAGACCGAAGGATGATTCAGGATGAAATGATGTTAGTAGTCAAGATCAGATGCACAATATCAATTGGTACATTTTACGTGTCTACATTTTTCCCTTCTTTGAAGCAATGCACTTGTTGTGTTGGTTCAAAGAATAAATGATCTCGATCAAAGCCAAAAAAAATCACTTTTAAGAATCTTGCCCCACTACTGCCTGGCAAGAGAAAACATGTCAATATATGGCCCCCTTGAGAGATTGGATGAAAAGTTTGATTTTTGGGTGATCTCGCAAAAAAAGTGGACAAGGTGCCCGACAGGTCCAAAAATGTGTCTAAACATGATAAAACTAAGTAAAATAGGCCCCAACTGGACAAAAACAGGTTTGAGGGTCCAAAACCCTAGAAG
This sequence comes from Sequoia sempervirens, assembly GCA_007258455.2. Taxonomy (NCBI): domain Eukaryota; kingdom Viridiplantae; phylum Streptophyta; class Pinopsida; order Cupressales; family Cupressaceae; genus Sequoia; species Sequoia sempervirens. The sequence continues at coordinate 173,984 of VDFB02131233.1, read as the reverse complement.
GATAGCTAAACGGGGTCAAAAAACCCTAATTTTCAAGCTTAAAAAGGCCCCGAGAGGTCACTTTCAATTCATTTTCACACAACCATCTAGCAACCTTCAGATTTGAGCTCTGACCTCCTTACGATATGGTGCAACGATAGCTCCCGATGCACATTTCTAATCGAGTTCGGGCATACAGAGGCCACCCGACATTGGGGCACCGGTAGATGATTCTTACTTGAGCTTTATTTCTTGATTTTCGTGCTTTTTTAATGCGTTTAAAGTTAGATTTCCTGCAGCGGTGCTATATAGCATCGCTCAAAAGTCAAACTGCATTGCTCGGTGTTAGATTGTGTCATGGTGGTGTAGTTTGGAGTTTGTTATAAACTCCAAACTGCGACGCTGAAGTTATGGCCCGCGGGATCATTTCTAAAGTGCGACATGGCGGTTCCGATTAGATAGGAATCTTTACAAACTGCACCGCTCGATAGAAAAGTGCACCGTGGTGGTACACTTTTGGATTTTTTAACCCTCAACATCATAGTTTGGAATTTTCAAACTGCGACACCTTCATGGGTTGCAATGCCGGGATGATTTCCTAGATGCTCGACATGAAATTTTTCAAAATTTTCAACACGGTGACCTTCCTTGATGTAGGACACGGAAAGGGAGCTATTCTCAAGAGCACAAGTCATGGGACCTATCCGGTTACTTGTGGGAACTGCACAACACCCGTGCGTACTCACCCATGCGACAAAGATTGAGATCGACTAAGACATGGGGCTATGGTATATCGCCTACACAACACCCGTGCGTACTCACCTTGAGATGTTGTTAGCGCTTGCCGAGAGATGGCATAGCGAGACCTCTTCCTTCCACCTTCCCACCGACGAGGCCACCATCACCTTGGAGGGCATTTGGTGCATCTTGAGATTGCCAATTCATGAACGACATGTCATTTTTGATATGGAGTAGGGGCGGGACGCCTGTCGTAGAGTCCTCGCCAGAGTGGACATTTTCTTTTGCAAATGTTAGATCGAGCTTGAGTGCCATATGGCTCTAGCCCCTCCCTTCCACCTAGCTGTTGCAGTGATTATTTCAGGTCTCCTTGCCCCAGATCAACGAGGCCGGTACTTCAGTCTCGGTTGGGGGCTCTGCTGGGAGTGCATGGTTTGAGACAGACCAATCCATTTTGCTTGGGGGTCGGTACTTCTTGCTTCGCTGTACAAAGATCTTCATGAGTATGTGTACCGTGATGGTAGATCATTGGGGGCGGGTGTTACACTCTTGCATGTATGGGAATGGGAGCACATTGTCATTCTTCATCCATGTGTTGTTCCAGTTGTGATGGTACCTGACGATCCTGTCGTATGGGGTTACAAAGATGGTGTGTCCTTTACACACATTGGTGAGCACGGGATCCCTTACTAGAGGAGGGTGCTAGATGATATGATAGTTTTCACTTGGCAGCCATACCTTAGTCGCCTTGGATGGGCCAAGGATGCAAAGCATATTTTCTTTGCTTGCCAGGACCATTTCATGTAGGGGCGGGAGCACACCATGGTGCAGAGATATCTGCCAGGGTGGGTGCAGCATCAGTTCGGCGAGCCGCAAGACCGACCCGTTGATGACTATGTAGCTATATTTGCTCGCACCACCTCACAGACTTCATGGGGGTGATATTCTTGCCTCGGAGGTCATGGACAGTTTTAGATAGTTGGTGGCCCTGCCATGGGTTTATGATCAGGGGCCTGCGGATCCAAGGTACACACAGGCATACAAATATTAGTTCCAGCCTCCTCTATGTTTGACAGTTTTGGGAGTTGTTACAGTTCGACGATGAGCGAGAGGTAGGGGAGGTCGAGGATAGAGAGATGGAGACCAGCAGAACCAGTGGGGTAGAGGCCCCGTCCAGCCAGTCCAGTCGCTTCAAGTTGATGTTTCGATGCCAGATCAACAACAGGGGCCAGGCCAGCCGCAGGCCTAGGCGGATGTACCACGATGAGCTGAGGGTGAGGATCAGCCTCACGTGCAGCCCCAGGTGAAGCCTCCATTAGTATAGCTAGCAGGGCAGGCAGACCCTCGAGATACATTGATTGCACAACTGTAGGCCTAGGTGCAGACTGAGAGGGAGCAAGCCAGGGCTGAGAGGGATCATGCCATATTGCAGAGATAGGCCACAGATCTCCAGGAAGCCACAAAGATGGGCCAACAATAGTAGTTGGAGAGCATGGCAACCTCCTCCTCTCTGAGTACAGTGTCACTTTTCTCTTATAGGGAGGTCATTCGGGAGGCAGACTACTACTGCATACACTATCATCTGGTTGTACCCAGAGCAACAGAAGTCCCAGAGTATTCGCAGCGGACCAGCCACAGACTAGGAAAGGGTCACGGTGATAGGGGCGAGGGTAGTAGATAGGAGGTTTAGGCCTCATTTTGAGCAAGATGATACTTTTTTGAGCCTTATGGGCTCCTTTTTGATAGCCCGATGGGCCTTTTTGTACTTATTGATAAACATGTATAGTGATCCGATTATTTTGTACCATGACAGTTACCCGATGATGATATATATATGAGATGATGATTTTGATATGACATGATGTGATACATACCATTTATTTATACATTCATGGATGATTGTACTTCTATATGCTATGCAATGATGTTATGATATGGTGTGATGTATGTATGGATGCATTTCCTTCCACTGATGTATGCATTATGTATTGTTTATGTGACTAACAAATCTATATTATATTGTCAACTTATGATATGCAGATGTATTTATGTGATGTGTAATGATGTGAAAGGATATGATATGTAATATGCAATATGCAAAATGATATGGAAATGATATATGGTGCATACGCGAAATCATGTGAATCATGCTTATATATGAAATGATTATGGATGGATGTATGCTTTGCATGTAATGGATTTTGTATGTTTCTATTTATGCTAATGTGGAATGATTTATGGAATGAAATGTTCAAAAATAATTGTGATGCTATATGGATGATTAGTGGATGATATAATGCAATGTAAATGCAATGGTCGTGTTTTATATGATGTGTATTGATGATACAAATGAGATGGTTGAATAACAAATATTTTTATCCTAAACATGTATATAATGCATTTACTGTGATGCGATGTAATATGCAAAATGACATGTTAATGTGAAGTGGTATGATGATGCTTAATGTAAAATGAACGTAATGTGTGAGATGAATTTATGCGAGTATGTATGAAATGGATTATCTAAAATGCTTATATACTTATTATGTTTGATTATGTAGTAGATGGTAGTGTGAAATGGTTATGAAATGTTTATGCAAATGAATGTTATGCAATGATTTATGTGATGAATGTAATGTGATGCAATAAATGGATGTATTGTAATGTGCTAATTTATGAAAAATGCTTATAGTACTATATTTTTATGATGATGGAAATGCAATTTCTATGATAAGTTTATGCAATATGCTAATGATTTGTGGGGATCGATGATGATGATGATGATGATAATGATGATCAACTGTCATAGTACCTTGTTAGCATGACGAGCAAGGAGGAATGAAAGAGAAGAAGTCATTTCAACAAGACACACGATGATGACAATGCAAATGATGATGATTACTTTCCGAGGAGTTGGGATTTTCAAAGGGCCAATTTTCTTATGTTTGATAACACATGTAATACGATGCATCAAGGTATAAAAAACTAGGATGGCGTTGTACCTAGTGTGATGGACTTTGACTTGACAATTAGATAGGAGTATTCTTGTTCACGCCTGACATACATAAACATTACCAGGATGCACTTCAGGTACTTCAAATATCTCGGACCAAAACATAGTAAGGAAAAAATTTCGATTTGGTCAACAAGATATCTAAAACACCTTCCATACACACCTGATAAAGCAAGTATTCACCGAGGTTATATTACAAAGACATCCAACAAGAACAACAAATAAAAAAAATGATCATTGCCCAATTCCTATCTCTCTAAATCTTTTGATAAGACATCATTGAGAGGTCCTTGGAATGAGTGCACTAAGATAAATCAAAAGATAAGACAAAGTAAACAAACAAGCTGATGTTCTTCGATACCGCTAGAACCAAAAGGAAATGTGTTTTCTAAGGATAAGAAATGAAACTATTGCCAAAAGATAATGCCCATTGTGGGAAGGATACATCCTAGGACATGTTAGTGGATGGTGGCACGTCATTTCATTTATCCAAAGCGTTCTAAATGATGATTGATATGGGACCAAATGGGTGATAGGTTATCGACACAGAGAGTTGACCAACTTGCATACGTACTGACTTAGACCTAAGACTTGACATTTTGAGTTTTCTCTTTTGACCAGCTAGACTTGTTTCCAGTTATCTTACCAAAGGTTGAAGATGACGATCATTTATTATTATGAATGATGTTATTGCAGGTGCGAGCGAAATGAGATGGATGAATTTTTTAAAATATTTGGATGTTTTTGATCTTTTTGAGATGTTTTAAGGCTTTTTTTGGTTTTTTTGGAGATTTTCAAATGTTTTGATTTTTTGATTTTCCAATGTTTTGGGATTTTTTGAGATTTTGAACAAGATACTAACCTAAAGACCTATCCTAGGGGCCTTGGGGGCTGATCAATAGATTAGCCTTGAATATGTTATACATGTAGAGACCACATAGTTTGACTGACGACTTGACAGATGCCTAAAGGACTGACCTAAGTGTCTCGGGGGGATGATCAAAGATCAACCTTGCCTACGTTCAAGGATTAGAGACCCATAGTTCGACAAGACGACTTCATTTTTTGATATTTTGACTAACTTTTTGCCCTGTTTTGGGGTTTTGATATGTTTTGATGTTTTTGGATTTTGTGATATTTTTTATGTTTTTGGATTTTTTGATTTTAGGACTTTAAGAATATACACGAATCCAATCCAATGAGAACATGCCCCCCAACGTGATGCAATAGATTACTCTAATAAAGGCAGGACAAACTAACCTTGAGAATGGGTCAGGTAGTACTAGGAGGGATCATGATACGATCACAGGACCAAGCTATGGTGCGGATGTAGGTGGACGAGTGATGGATGGAGATCTGGATGCGATGGATGATGGGTGGATGATGCAGAACAAGCCGTAAAGATCTTGGTGGATGGAAAGTGCTTATTTACACAAGGCACCTATTTGCCAGGTTTTCACCAAGGTACTTGTCCAAAGTGCCACCGAAGTGGTTTTCACTAGAGGACAATTTTTTTCCTGTTAATATTTTTGATCTTTTTTCTAATTTTTTTGATTTTTTTCTTTTTTGATTTTTTTTGTGGGTATGTGCAAGATCATCATGGAAAAAACAAGCCCTTAAGTGGCAAAAATTCAGAAAAATCGAGTTAAACAACTTGATGTAAAAATTTGAATAAGTTATCTATATTATTTAAAAATATGTAACAATAGAATCTGTAGCAAATTGAATGTAGTTTCTAAACTACTAGGTTTGTTTAAAAAAATAAAATCTATTTGGTGAAAATTTTAAATTTCAATACAATAGTACTTAAATTTTAGGGAAAAAATAAGTAGGTGTCTATCGACCACCCTAACTACAATAAAATGATAATATTTTTTTATAAGATTTTAGATATAAGTAGAGGACTGATGCATATTTTTTTGTATTTTTTTTCCAAGTAAATAATTAATTATGATTTTTTTATTACAAATTTTAAAAAATATAAAAAACTTGTATGTCTGACCACCTTAACTTGGTCAAAAATTTATGAAATTCAATTTTTCTTTTTTTAATCCTATAGTATGCAAAGCATAGAATGTGGCACATGTTTTCGATTCAAAAAATGTGATATCGTTTGAAAGCTATAGATTTTTTTCAATCAGCCTATCAATCAGGACTTTAGTCATAATTCAAATAGAAAATGAATAATAATTACTTATTAAATCCAAAGTAAAGTATAATTTATATTGGTGGAAAGCTGAGAATCTCCTTTAAAAACCCTTTTCATTTCATCAATTTTGTATAAAAAAAAGTCGTCAGCCACATACCCATCATATTCCCACTTTTTGGCCCATCATGATCCTGCACTTGCCCTTGTTGTCACCAAGATGCCCATTTGCCAGGTTTTGCCGAAGTAATCATTTTTTCAGGACATTTTCTATTTTTTTTGGATTTTTGGTTCTATACTTTGAAATATTTAGGCATAAAACTTTTTGAGATGAGAGTTATTCATGGGCTCTTGTAGAGGCTCCCCTTCGGGTGTTGATAATTGATATGCCCCTAACTTATAACTTGTTGTGATAACGAATGGTCCCAACCAATTGGGTTCAAATTTTCCTTTGCTACTTGGGTTTGGGACATTCTTCTGATTCTCCTTTAATAATAGTTCTCTGAAGTGGAAAGTCCTACTTCTAATTTTCTTATTGTAGTTCCTTTTGATTCTATTCTAATAGACTTGTAGATGATTCAAAGAGTCTATATGCTACTCATCCAATATCTCTAGCTCATTTAGCCTTGATACTCGGTACTCTTCATCCGTGATGAGGTTTTGTAGTGATATCCTGAGTGATGGGAGCTTGATCTCAATGGGGAGTACTGCTTGTGATCCATAGACCAGGGAGAAAGGGGTGGCACCGGTGGGTGTGTGGATGCTAGTTTAGTAGGCCCAAAGGATGGGATTAAGCTGCAAATGCTAGTCATGACCTACGTCATTGACTATTTTCTTGAGGATTTTTAGAATGGTTTTGTTTGTAGCTTCTACTTGGCCATTGCCTTGGGGATAGTATGGGGTGGAGAAGCGATGTTGGATTTTGAATTTTTCACATAAGTCATGGACATCCTAATTCTTAAATGGTGTCCCATTATTTGAGATAATGGCTTGTGGAACACCATAGCGGAAAATGAGATAGTTCAGGATGAACTTTGATATCTACTTCCCTATTATGTACGTTATGGGTATGGCTTCCACCCACTTAGTAAAGTACTATGTGGTGGTTATGATGAATTTGTGGCCATTAGATGAAGTGGGATTGATTTTTCCAATGAGATCAAGTCCCCACTGTGAAAAGGGCCATGGTGTGACGATGGGATGTAGCTATTGAGCTGGAGCATGGATGAGGTCCCCATGCTACTGACATTGTAGACACCTTCTCACATAGTTAGGCACTTCTTTTTCCATTGTGGGCTAGTAATACCCCATCCTCAACAGTTTCTTGGCTACAGTCATTCCACTCGAGTGTGAACCACAGATACCATTATGTACTTCAATTAGAGCAGTCAATGCCCCCTCAACGTTTAAGCAATGTAGTAGGGTTCCTTCTATGGTTCTACGATACAGGGTATCTCCTAGGATGACAAATCAGGATGCCTTTTTTACAAAGGTTCATTTTAGGTTTGAGGGTAAGTTGGCAAGTATGATTCCTATTCGAAGGTATGTATAAATGACGTGGTACCAAGGATCACCGGGACCAATGATTTCACACATGAATTCTGATTCTAGTACCTCAAATGTGGGCATGAGAAGCTTCTCTATTAGGAATTCATATTTTGGAACACTGTTGGGGATGTCCAATAGGGACCCAATTGTTGCCATGGCGTCTATTGTTCTATTGTTGGCTCTAGGTGTTTTCTCAAATGTGATTTCGATGAAGGATTCTTTGAGAGTCTCCACCAACCTCTTGTATGGAGTGAGCTTATCATCCTTGGTCTGGTATTCATCGTTCACTTGATTTATTATCAATTGGTAGTCTCTGTATACTTTGAGAGCTATAATGTTGCACTGCACTACTATTCTGAGACCTATGGTTAAAGCCTCGTATTCTGCAATGTTATTAGTGTAGGGAAACACCAGTTTATAGGACCTTGGTATGCAGTCCCCTTGTGGGGTGATAAAGAAGATGTCGAATCCTGATCCATGCTGCATGTATGAGCCATCAAAGTATAGTTTCTAGTGGTTAGCTACGTTGAGATTGAAAAAAGATTCATCTGAAAACTCTGAAATGAGAGGATTCTCTGAATAGATTGGTGCTTCTGCAAGCTGATTTGCGATGACTTGGCCTTTTATTTCTTTTTGCTCCACGTATTCAATTCCCTATTCTAATAGTATCATAACCCATTTGGCCATTCTTCCTATGACCATTGCTTTTGACAATAAGTACTTGAGGGGGTCAATTTTGGCAATCAATTTTATTTTATGTGCCAACATGTAATGTCTGAATTTTTGTGATGCAAACACTACTGTTATACATACTTTCTCAATGAATGAATAGTTTAGCTCATGTCCAACCATTTTTCTACTGATGTAATAGATAGTCCTTTCTATTCCATTTTCTTCATGTTGAGCTAGGAGAGCTCCAAGGGTTCTTGTTGTTGCTGATACATAGAGAATTAATGGTTTTCTTGGGATTGGTGGCACTAGAACCGGTGGTGTCATTAGATATTCTTTGATTTTAGTGAATGCTTCTTCACACTTGTTATCCCATTTGTACGCTACTCCCTTGTGAAGTAGGTGAGAATATGGGTTTTGTTTGTCCACCAGTTGTGCTATGAATCTTCAAATGGATTGAAGCCTACCTTGGAGACCTCTTAATTTCTTTAATGTTTTTGGTGCCTCCATCTTGAGGATTGCTTTTACCTTTTCTAGATCTACCTTGATACCTCTCATTGACACTATATATCCTAGCAGTTTTCCTGATTGTACATCGAAGACACACTTCTTTGGGTTTAATCTGACCTTGTACTCTTCCAACCTATCAAAAATGGCACATAGGGTTGCTATGTGATCTTTTCTCTTTCTAAACTTGGCTAGAATATCGTTAACATAATCCTCGACAATCTTATGGATCATGTCATGAAAGATTAGAGTCATGGCCCTTTGGTATGTTGCTGCTACATTCTTTAAGCAGAATGGCATCATATTCCAACAGTAGGTCCCCATGGACAAGTGAATGTTGTCTTATGTTGCTCCTCTTTAGCTATCATGATCTGATTGTGCCCTGAGAATCCATCCATTAGTGACAACATTTCATGTTCGACTGTCATATCTACGATCATGTCAATGTTTGGAAGTGGGAAGTCATCTTTTGGACATGCCTTATTCAAGTGTCTAAATTTTATACAGATACTAATGCTCACATCGGGTTTTGAGACATGCACTAAGTTTGACACCCATTCTAGATAATCTATCGGTCAGATGAATCCTACATCTAATAGCTTTTTTAGCTCCATTTTGACTAATAAGGCGATCTGAGGGTGCATTTTTCAGAGCTTTTGTTTAATAGGCTTTTCCTCTAGATAAACTGCTAAATGGTGAACCACGATTTCTAGATCAAGCCTCGGCATGTCAGCATAGCTCCATGTAAAGTTTATCTATCTCTCCCTTAGGAAGGCTACTAGGAGCTCCTGTTCCTCTGATAGTAATGACTCCGCATAGAATGTGATGTGTGGGGTTTCCTCTGTTCCTAGATTAACCAGATTGTATCTTTCTGCCAGGAATTCTAATTTTTCTTGATGAATAGCTCTGAGAGAAAGATTGAATCCCCCATCCTCGGGTTCCTCAGAGAGGTTTTCGCTTTTGGATGCATCCTTTATTTTTACTTTTTTTTGGTCAGAGAGTTCCACAATGTGGTTTTCACTCAAAGACTTAGATATTACTCTTAATTTTTCACTTTTGCGACTGAGGGATTCAATCATTTCCCCACAATAGGCATGTGTATCTAGCTCAATTATGAACACTAGTTTGTGATCCCCACATTGAATGCTATCCCATAGTACCATGAATTCTGAGAGTGCCTCATTGTTTTCAAATGTATCAAGAATTGGTGCTCCTCGTTGGTCATAGTCGATGAGTTGGGGATATACTAGGCAGATTTCATGCTCTTGGTGGTTTGATTCAAAGGATAGGGTGCTAATCATGAAAAGAGTGGTATCCTCAAATAGCCTAGGTAGGTTGGTCATAGGATCCTTGTCATCACTACTACTATAGACCTCGGTTATGTCAAATGTAAAGTTGTCTATGACTCTACTTGTAGATACTGGTAAGCGTAGTTCTGCCACGGTTTGCTGAGGAGGATTAACCTTTCTAATTGGAGGACCTCGGCCACATATGGTTATACTCGGAGGGGTGCATCCGATGCTAAGATTTGTTATTATCCGCTTCTCCGAAATGATAGGTATTATGAGTCCATTATCATTTTTTCCAAGTCTTTGATTTTTGTCATAGCCCATTGCGAGCATCATTGGTAGACCCTTGCTTCTGTCATCCATTGGTAAATCAGCTACTGGTCTCTCATATTGATATAGCACATGAGATGGATCAGCCTCAATAACTTCTTGGCCAAGATCTCCCCCACTTGTGAAGTTGGGATAGTTTTTACGAGATGTTTGAGATCTAGATGCTTCATTTATTTGTGGACATCCCCATGATCTGGGAGATTGTGGTAACTCTCCTACCACAAAAGCATTTTTAGGGAGGGTGTAGTTTCCACAACCGTTATCCTGGATGATGACCTTAATGTCAGAAATGGTGGGAATGGTGGGAGTGACAGGTGTCTCTGTCGCAGAAGTGGATGCGAGAGTGACGGGTTCAATGTATGGTGTAGATGGACCCTCATCATTTTTTGGTACTTGGGGGATTTTATAGTACTTTTCTTCAAGGATTTTACAATAGGAGAAGGGTTCAGGATCTCCATGGACGGTGACTTCTTGTCCCGTGAATTTAACACATTGATGGAAAGTTGATGATATTGCTTTCATCGCATGAATCCATGGGTGTCCTAGGAGGATGTTATACAGAAAGTCGAGGTCCAATACCTGACAAGTGGTTTCCATGATAGACAACCCTACTTGAATAGGGAGTTTTATTGTGCCCTAGGACACTCTTTCTTGATCATCATATGCTCTTATTGTGATACCCTTTCCTTTGTCAATAGAATCCTCTGAGATTTTTAATTGTTTGATGAGCTTGAGAGAACATATGTTCAAACTTGCACCTCCATCCACCAAGAACCTTTTGATTTTGCTTTTTTTTACTATGACTTCTAAGTTAAGTGCACGGTTGTGAGATAGTTGAGTGGGGAAATCCTGGTCGGAGAATGTGAGGAGATTTGGTGTAATGATATTTCCGACCATAGCTTAGAATTGTTCTGCATCGAGATCTACAGGGACAGTGGATGAGGCCAATGCTTCCTCAAGGATTTTCTTATGGTCTAATGAGATTTTTTGTAACTCCATGATGGATATTTACGATAGCATTGTTTTGAGATGATCTAGGACATTGTAGCCATTGGGGACAGATCTAGACACAGGGACTCTATTTGGCTAGGATGATCCTATGATGGTAACTTTGCCGCCTCTTGTGGTGACTCCACAATTGGCATGGGAACCTTTGATGGTGATGAATGTGCAGTATTCATCTAGGTAGGCAACGATAATTTCATATACATGATTCACATTTGTGTGGGTGCCTTTCCCCTTATCAGTGTTATTATTTCCTTTATTGCCATGGTTAGGCATCAGATTCGTTTATATCTTAAGGTCTTGGTTTCCTATTGGCTCTTCCATGTTTATAATTATTTGATCAATGAGATCTTGAACTATGTTTTTTAATCTCATGCAACTATTCGTGGTATGCCCTTTGATTTTATGGAACTCATAGATGTTTATTCTCATTATACCAAGCAGGTTTCACATCCAGTTCTTGGTAATTCTCAAAGGTGAGAGCCTTGATGATTTTTTTGTTTATAAGCCTTTTCATGATGACCTCAAGTGGTTCCCCCAGAGTGGTGTATTTTTGCTTGGGATTGTTCTTATTTCATTGGGGTGTCCCCTTTGATCATTGAGGTTGTTAATTGTCGAATTGTTGTTTGGTTTTTGTATTGCTTGATGATTGTTTTGGTGTTGGGTTTGGATTTGTAGTGTAGGTGTATGTTGGCGAGGGGCACTGATGAAAAATTTGGCATTGACAACACCATCATTGATAACATTTTTATTCCTTTCCCATGTGCATGGTTTTTTGTTGTAATTTGTGGGTGGGAGATTATGTTGTTGTTCAGGGTATGAATTTGATCCCGCGGGTTGTGTCATAAGGGCTCGTTTGATGCTGAGCGCCTTGGAGATCAATTGATCATATGTGGTAATCCCTTTGACCTTGAGATGGAATACCAAGAGGCCATCAAGGTTGGATATGATGGTGCAAACTTGTTGTTCCTCAGGCATGCTCCATTTACTCTGATTGGCCTTGGATCGCCATCATTGTAAGAATGAAGCGAATGATTCATTCTTTCCTTATTTCAAAGCTGAGAGTTCTTCTAGACTGACATCCATGGCGATGTTGAATGCATATTTTTTTATGAATGCGTCTATAATTTCTTGGAATGTTCTAATGCCTGTAAGTAGGTGAGAGAACCAGTCCATAGCATGGTCAGCCAAACTTCTAGGAAATAGCTGCATTAGATAAGTATCGTCATATGCGACTTATATGCAATGAACCTAGAATTCCCTAATGTGATCTTCAGGGTTTCCTATTCCTCGATATTTGTAAAACTTGGGGATCTTGAATCCCTTCATGAATGGTTTCATCACAAAACTCTTATCAAATGGATAGGAACACAAGTTACTTGGTGTTTTTGTGGTTCACCTTGATTGAAGATCTCAACACTAGTTGCGAGAGCAACCTGATTTGTGTCGTTACATCATTTTGTGGATCAGGGGGTGGGATGAAGGTGTTCTAGGTTGTTTCGATTATTGGTTGGATGGGTAGGTTGTTTGATGTGTTGTTTGGTGGTATTGGGACATTTTGTCGAGCCATGTATGCTTCCACTCGTTGTTTTATGAACAATGCTTGTTGTTCTTGCTATTGTTGTGCTAGGATTGCTTGTTGTTGAGCCTGTTGTTGTGCTTGTTGTTGTTACAACAACACTTCTTGTTGTTCTAACAACGCTTGTTGGGCTGCCAACTGGGCTGCTTCTTACTGCTCTTGATATTGTTTTATTGCTTACTAATAAGCTTGTAGTTGTGCTGCTTGATATTGTACTTGTGCCTATGCTTGTTGTGCTTGATATTGGGTGAATGCCTAAGCTTGAGCTTGAGCCTATTCTTGTGCTTGAGCTTGTGCTTGTGCAGCATGTGTTTGAGCTTGTGCTTGTGTAGCTTGTATGGCTTGTTGTTGTTGTAGGAATGCTTGGGCTCACGCAGCCTATTGTGCTTGTAATGTAGCTTGGGCTACTTGGGCAGCTTGCGTAGCTTGAGTGGCTTCCTAAGTAGCTTGTTGAGCAACTAGTTGCACGGCTTTTTGTTTTTGCACTTGTAGGAATCCCCTTTGAAAGGAAACTTACTGAGCTGCTTGTAATGCCATGTTGTATTGGCTTGATATGTTGGAAGTTGGTGGTGGTATTGGTGGTGGTGGATTCAGAATTGTGTTTGTGGTGGTGGTGAGAGGTGTCGTCGTGTTAGTGATTGGGGTTTGAGTGGTAAATGTTGTTGTTGATGTGGTTTGAGTAGTGAATGGTGTTTTTGATGTGGTTTGAGTGCTGAATGGTGTTGTTGATGTGGTTGGTCCTTGAGGGACCATGTTTTGAGATATTAAGGGGGTGGTTGATGATGTTGTGATTGCTTGTGTAATTGTCATTTGTTGTTGCGATATCAATGACAAGTTTTGCGTGGTGTTTTGATTGGTGTTTGGGATGTTGGTTTGATTGATATTTGGTAAAAGTGGGAGTCCAAATCCAAGTAGAAGTGTGGATAATGGTGGTAATGGTGGAGGAGGTGAAAATGTGAGGGGTGTGAGTTTTTGAGAAAATGACATGGTGTCAAAAATGCCCCCAAGTCCAAACATGTCACCTTCTTCTTGTGAATTTGTGAGAAGAGGGGTTTGAGTTGTTGCACGAAAGGATGATTATGATGGATCATTATGATTATGGAAAGTGAGAAGGACATACTTGTGTAATGGATTTTGGGGTATGTTTTGTTCCACCATGGTATTTGCATCTAATTCTTGATTGTTGACAAGGGGGTGTGCTTGAATAGCAATAAGAAATGCATTTCCCTTATTAACATTGGGTTGGGTTGGAGTGAAAGATGAAAATTGTGATTTACGGAATGTTTTGAGTGATGCTTTGGGACGGGGTTGTAGATGAGATGGGGAGTCTGGATTAAATTAGAGGCATAACCTCCAAAGATGGTTCTATAATAGAGCTTACATCGAAATCAGAAGGTAATTTGGTCCCTTGTTTTGCTAGTTCAAGCATGTATAGTGAAGGGTTAAGCCACATCATGATGTTGATGATCTTATGGTTTTCCAGATTTTGGAGTATTTCAGTTATTTCTTCATGTGACATCCCAAAGGTAAGGTCTTCTTCTTGAATTTCCTCTTGTGGATTTTGTGATGATGAGATAGCCAAAGGATTGTTTGATTTGATAGGATTCATTTTGGCGTTTGTTTGGCTTAGGTCACTTGAAGCAAGTGTTTCTTTGTTAGCTTCCATGTTCTTCTTGTATTGAGATCTAGTTTGAACCATAAAACAAGGATCAATTTTCAAGAATATGGGAGATGAATCTCTACTTCTTTTGGATTGATCTTTACTTTATTCACAAAAGATAAATATTTAGGGTATCTTAAGGATCAAAAGGTGATATGATGATAATGCAAGAGATGGATGATGCAGATGTTTGATCTTTTGATAAATCTTGAGGAGAATGCTAGGCTTTTAGGATCTTTGGATATGTTTTGGATTTTGATTTTTGATTTTATTTTTTGGATTGTCCTTGACTTGATTTATTTTGGTTTCTTTGATTTGAAAAAATAGACCCTAAGATGTTGGATGATTATCTAAGGAGTAGATTTTCTCAAAGGATGACAATTTGAATATGTGTAGGGAGAAGGATGTATCTACCCACACCTATTCAAACAAGATGATAATTTAGTCAAGCATATGGAGAAGGATGCATCTTCATATACCTAGCTAAACAAGATGGTTTGATAACTTTGACTAAGTATATGCAAAAGGATGCATCTACACATACCTAGCCAAATATATTTTGATAATGATTTCAAGGATTTTGTCTCAAGGATTTGATGATTTTTTCCAAAAATCCTAGCATGAAGGATAATTTCAAGATTTCCCAAAAGATGATGGTGAGATGATTTAATGGTTTGATGTTTGAAGGATGAATGAGAAAAAGATTTTGATTTCCTTTGATCCTAAGATGAACCTAAAAAAGATACTTTGTTTACTTAAACCTTGGTATTGAGGAACATGCAATGCTTTTATAGACCTTTATAACCAAGAAGTGGTTCAATTTGAGCATTCATTTCTAGATTTTGAAACAAGGACTTTCATTTTGGGATTTGACTTCTTGAAAATTGTGAGGTTTCAATACATGTGAGAGTTCATTTTGTTTATCTTTGCTTAGTGGCTTTATTTTACCACAAACACTTCTTTGATTAGTTTTCCAAACTATATGTCCAATGTCTTAATTTCTTCAAATCCCACAAAGTAGGTTATGTAGAACTTTGATGAAGTCAAGGAAGAGTTTACCTATCATTTAACTTTAGTAGAAAAATTGAGATGTAATCCAAGTGTCTAGAAACCTCTAAGGATAGAATCCCAAGGGCAAGCAATAACACATGAATTGGGTCAATTGTATTTGTCTCCTAAAGGGTTTGAAATTTTTGATGATGAAGTTTAAGTGTTTGTTTCCTAGATGTTTGTTGAGTCCCCACTTGGACAAGTCTAGCTACGCTTATCTTTAGCGAATGGATAGATGCTTGACCCCACTGGCCCTCCCCTCCACAACACTCATTTATACGGGGAAACTAATCATCAAAACCCATGAAACTTCCATGGCATGCTTTCCATTTCTACTAAAAGACCGTAAAAGTGTGGGGTAGCTCCAGAACGACCGTTCTTGCACCAACAAATAGATCAAAGGATTTTGGCAATTCTAAACATAGGTTTTAATTAGGAATTTCCATTCGTGGAGATTGGACCATATAACGAGAGTCCCTTTTAGATCCATCTTGTTGGAGCCAACTGCGTGATATTGGTGTTTACTCCAATACCCACATTTATATCCCGGTTGGAAATACTCTTGGCTTTAGAGTGTTACCGGTTGAGTCGTTCCCTTGGGTGAGTAATTTTTCCCCAAGGTAGGCCCTCTAAGATAAAAAAAAGTGAATAAACTTATTCATAGTTCGATCGACCCATGTTTAGAAACAAAGGGAGAACACATGCAACAAGTTTATCCACACTCGCACAAGATTTTGTTCAATTTTAAACCCAAAAATGAAGTGTGGAGGTGATCGCTTTATCTCACCCTAAAATCATTAAAAAGGCCTTTTGATTCTCAACATCACTATTAAGCGCGAGAGAAGTGCATACGTCCTTTTCAATGAAGTTAGTCTAAGTAAGCTATCACAAAGACAAAGTTGCACTTATTCTTTTTAAAGCCACAAAGAAATTGTGAGTTCTTTTTAAAGCACCAAAAGAAAAATGAGAGTTGTTTTGTTCAATTGTTAACAAAAAAAAAAACTCTAGTAATTTGTATTCCTAATGTTCTTTTTAAGCCTTTGTAAAATTTGAAAGGGTTCTTTTTAAAGCCCAAACGAAACTAGTGTCCTAATCAAAAAGAAATAACAGTTTCCTAAGAGTGTTAAACAAACACTAAAGTGTTTAAAAAAACTTTGATTTTGTGAAATACCATCATCATGCTTCTCCTTTTTTTTTCAATTGATCCAACCTAGAAGAATGAAAACAAGTCATATTTTGCAAAACACAAAGGTCAAAAAAGCAGAAAACAGAAGATAAATTGATCATATGACAAAATGCACGTGCTAAAATGGAATTTCAACTTTTAACTCCCTGCCAGTGGCACAATCCCTGAGTGTGTCACAGTTTGACTTCTCTAGTGGTGCTGTATAGTGCCGCTTACCAGTCAGCAGCACTTTGTGTGTAGACCAGTGAGCTCAAATGCGTCACCGTTTTCGTCAGTGGCACAGTTTTAAAATTTGAATTCAAAAATTTTAGGTGGGATGGTTAGGCATCGTAGTTTGGACTTTCCAGTGGTGCTATATAGCGACGCTAGAGATTCAATAGTGCTATATGGTGATCCTGAGCTTCCAGTGTTGGAATTTTCCTGCGCACAAACAGAAATGCAAATTTTTTAGAAAAACGTGATTGAAAATGAGATTTTTCCCTCCTTCTAGCGCCAAATGTGCGAACCCCAATCCTAATACCTGCAAATCGATGAGGACAAACACATTAGATTAGAGAATACAAGCAAGAACAAGGATTCCCCATGAAATCCATTTACCAAGTTCAAATTAAGAAAAAAGAAATGAAGAATACAATGAAAACAATAAAATAGAGATTGAATCCTAATTAAACTAGCAAACTCATCATCCCATGGGGGAATTGGGGCCAATTTGATGTGAAAATTGGCCCTTTCCCAATTCCTATGATGCAAGATCGATGTATGTTGATGAATGTTGTTGAGTGATCCACTTTGTTGATGTTTGATGAGTGCTCCAATGGAAAAACCTACATAACCTAGCTATAGTTCAATGATGATGGATGGAAATAGTTAAATATTTGAGCATAATAACTTTGCATACTTTGTGGATAATCAAAAGAGGAGATGAGCTCTTTATTTATAGAATGCCAAGATGGATGAATGTCCAAAATAAAGCAATGTGGGACTAACATTCACCCAATAGCAAGATGCCACTTGTCAACCTATGAGTGGATGGAGGATGTGCAAGTTTTGAAGATTGTGCCAATAAATTCCTATTTTTGAATTTAAATTTTGTTGAAATGACATGCAAGAGGGAAGGAAAATGCATTAAATGCCACTTGGCTCAAGGAAAAGGACATGTAAGATGGAGTAAATGCCTTTTTGGAAGGACTTATCCCACTTGGATTTTGAGTTCAAATTTGGGGAATATTCCTTAAAGATGCCTTCTTGAGGAAAATAGAGATTTAATAAATCAATTAAATCTATTTTCATGTGCAAGTGGGAAAAGCTAGAGGATGGGACATGAGAGGAGATTAAATTAATCCAAGTTAATTAATTTAATAAAGGGGATTAGATGATGTGACCTATTTGACTTAGATTTGTGGGTTTATTTAAGTCAAATATGAGAGGAATGTGATAAGAGATTAATTAAATAAAGATTCATGATTTATTTAATTAATAGTGATGATGTTAGATTTAAACTAAATAAGGTTTTAATTTATTTAATTTAATAGGTAGACTTTAGAGATTTAATCAAATAAAATTAATTATTTAATTAAATAGGATAATTATATTAAGACAATTAATTTAATTATCAAGAAGAGGTGACTTAATTAGATAACTGATTTATTTAATTAAGAGATATATATATTGATGAATTTAATCAGATAGGGGGTATTTGATTAAATGGTTAGACCGAAGGATGATTCAAGGTGAAAGGATGTTAGTAGTCGGGATCAGATGCACAATATCAATCGGTACATTTTACATGTCTACAAGTATGATCTTTTTGAAAAACTTAAGAATACTCTCTCAAAGATATCCCTCTAGGAATTGATTCAAAATTAATCTAACTATTACACTATGCTTCAGATTTCCTTACAACAAGTTCCCATCCCTTCTAATGCACAAGAAAATGATATATCAACCATGATTCAAGGAATAAATGTTGACATTGTTTTCCTCCAAAGTGAACTCCCTTGTTTGGAAGTGAAAAAAAAATGTGATGCTTTCATGATAATACCTCAATATAAAAGCACATGGATAAAGTGAACCTGTGTTGACAATGGCTTAGCCCTTAATTTGTGTAGTGTGGCCCTTTTGGATAGGCTTGGCATTGAGAAATAAAAAATTCAACCTGATTCTTTATCTATTAAGGGATTTGATAATGTAGGAAAACAAACACTCGGTGTGATCACTTTTCATATTAAAGTTGAAAAGGCCACATTAGAAACACCGATCCATGTTATGCCTCATGATCTTTCATATAATATTCTTTTAGGCAGACTATGGATTCATGCAATGAATGGGGTGCATTTTGTAGACACGTGAAATTAGCGCTATGCACTTAGTTCATATTCATGCACTCATTAAATTAATCAAGCTCATCAAATCCATTCACCAAGTAAATCAGGACTATTTAATTCATTCCTAAGGTTATTCATTTAAATTAAATAAATCAAAGTCTCACATCAACCTTTTAATTAAATAAACAAAACTTTATTTAATTGAAATCCAAATGCATATTCCATCCCTTTTTTATTTAAATAAATAAAAATATTTAAGTCAAAAGGGTCAAAATCACCTAAACATCATCTAAGCTAATCTAATCCTAATTAGCCTAACCTAACCACGCATCACATCCTCTAGCTTTTCCCACTTGCACCAATAAATCATTTTAATTCATTTATAAATTCATTATTTTCTTTCAACTTGGAATAAAAATGGAATATTCCCTCAAGTTTGAATATGAAGACAAGTTGACTTGTCCCTTCCAACATTGCAATAACTTCTCTCTTTCATGTCCCCCTCTCAACATTTAATTCACAATTTAAAATTTGAATCTTCCTCTCTTGGGAACATTGGCCAAAACTTGCACATTCCTCAACCTATCATAATGTGACAAGTAGCCTCATCTCATTGGTCCAATCATTATCCCACATCGCTCTATTTTTAGCTCTCTTCCAATTTGAAATCTATAAATAAAGGGCCGATTCTTCATCAAATCATGTACACTCTCATGCAAAGTTACTCTCTTAAATTGAGAACTAATTTTGCTCTTCACCATTGCATTTCATCATTTGAGTTTTAGCAAGGATTAGGAAAGGGTCATTAGCACATTTGACACCAATTCAATATGGAATAGGTACTTGTCATGTTTTTTAATGTCTTTTGATCCTTGTTATTGTTGCATTTCTTGAACATTGACATCTTATTCCATAGAGGTATTCATGGATTTGCATGTGTAAACTAACCCCACTAATGAGTGTTTGAGATGGTTCATTTGCAGATTTATAGTGCTTCATCATGGCGCTAGAAGGAGGGCTTTTTCATTATTGGATATATATATATGTTACTGACATTTCTAAATCTGATTGATGTTTCATTGTTTTTTAATATCATCATCGCTGCCATCCTCTATATGCACTGGATTTCTAAAATATAATAGAGGTGATATTGATCTAGTACAGATTCAGAATTAAGTATTTATATATGATATGCTACTGACATTTTTAAATCCGACATGACCTTGAATTCAATGTGACAATACAAGACTTGTTCCCTTCATGAAGTCGAGGGAAATGTCTCCTCCATTGAATGTGAACTATGCCTTTACTATTGGAGATGCAAAAAATTAAATTAGGATTCAAGGAGTAATCATAACTTGTAGAAATTACTACATATCTATGTTTCTATTACACCTCATTATATGTAATTTCGTGTGTGGTCTGTTATTCTTCACTTTTTGACATTGGCTGCAACAAGGGCGCATTCCTACCAGTCACATTAGTTTGGAGGTTCTTTAAATAGCATTGAGCATGTTTTTTTCTTTTCTCCACCTGTCATTATATCACTATCAAATTTTACTTTGTGCATGCCAAGTCTCGGTAGATGTCTCAATCTGTTTTTCTATAAGAGAAAGATTTATCTTTTTTGATAGCAGGGCTAACTTTAATTGAAATATATGAAAGAAAGCATATCTGTTCATTGTGACATGTCATGTATAAAATAGAACATATCTAATTTTCTTATCTCTGATATCAAAACATAAGCAGTCGCAGATGTCAAAAATTTAAAGCTTTCTCTCTTTTTGTCTGTGTGGTTACCTTTGCCATCCTTCAGCATGCATGCACTCATCTATTATTGATTGGGATCGATGATAAATGTTGACATTGGCATCATAGAATTCTTTGAATATTTTCCAATCGCATTAACATGAAAGACTATTCTTCCTACCCGTATGTCTCTTTCACATACGTTGCATGTGCAAACTTACAGATGTTTCTTATGGTCCTTCCTTCCAATCGTGTTAGAGAGGTCTAAAACACTCGCTGGATGCATTTAATTTCAGTGTTAGTTTGCAGATTGAAAAGTTTTTGAAGTATTTAGCAAGCTCTGTCACCCAACAAATATCTCACCAGATTTCCTTGATTAGGGCACTACCTAAATCCAATGATAATTTCCATTTCTTAAATATTCCTTTCAAGAAAACAATATAGGTTGATTATCTTCCATGTTGGCCATTTGGGGAATGTCTCAGATAAACATCTTAAGTCATGATTAGTTTTGGATTCTTCATACTTTCTTCACTCCGCAACATTATTAGACTTTCCCATGCTTTGTCACTAGTCAATATGCTAGTCTTTGGCGCGCGTCACTATTTTCTTTTGATTGATTGCTCTGCATAGCAGGCAGCTTGTTGTTGATGACCTCGTAATGGGGGATTACTTACTTGTGAGTCAGAATATTAAATTTTGGTTGGTCTCCTCGGTCCTTCTGCACTAGTTCTCTGTCACCAGCCTTAAGATTGGTTCAGTTGTACCCATCAAAGGTTTTTGTTGACAATAGGAGTTGTAGCTTGCTTGTACAGGGTTCTCTGTTGGGCCTTCGGAAGGAAAAATCATTACCAAAGTAAAAGTTGGTATTTATCTTAATTGCAACTGGCAGGGTCTGTCTTAAAGAGCTTCATTTAGGGATGCCGTATTTTAATAAAAAAATGCATTACAATAAACGCAAGTGGCTTTGACCGGCCCTTTGGAACTAACATCTACCAGCCTATTTTTTTAGGAAAACGAGGAAGGTGGAAATGAAGGAGAACAAAGAAAAGAAAAAGGAAACAAAGGAAAGCAAAAGGATGACAAAAAAGGAGAAGCATGAAGATGATATTTTGAAAGATCAAAGTGTTTTTAAATACTTTAGTGTTTGTTTAACACTTTTTTAAGAAATTGTTATCTTTTCTTTCTTAGAACACTAATGTAGTTTGGGTTTAAAAAGAATCTTTCAATTTCTTCTTGCAAAGATAAAACGAACATTAGGGATACAACTTATTAAAGTTTGTTTTGGATAACAATTGAACAAAGTATCTCTAACTCGTCTTTTGGTGCTTAAAAATAACTCACATTTTTCTTTGTGGATTTAAAAAGAACAAGTACAACTGTGTTTTTGTGAGAGCTTACTTGAACTAACATCATTGAAAAACAACGTATGTGCTTCTCTCGCGCTTTATAATGATCTTGAGAATCAAAAGGCATTTTTCATGATCTTAGGTTGAGACAAAGCAATCACCTCCACACTTCGATTTGGGTTTTAAAATTGAACAAAATCTTGTGCGAGTGTGAGTGGGGGCATTGTTGCATATATTCTCTCTCTTTGTTGCCAACAAGGATTGATTGAGTTACAAATATTGTTCCTTATTCGCTTTTGTTTATCCTAGAGGGCCTACCTTTGGGAAAAAGTACTCACCCAAGGGAACGACTCAACCGGTAACACTCTAAAGCCAAGAGTATTTCCAACCGATATATAAATGTGGGTATTGGAGTAAATGCCAATATCACGTGGTTGATTCTGACAAGATGGATCCGAAAGGGGACTCTTGCCGTATGGGTCAATCTCCATGAATGAAAAGTCCTTATTACAACCCATGTGCTATAATTTTCCAAAATCCTTTAATCTATTTTTTGGTGCAAGAATGGTCATTTTGAAGCCACCCCACAATTTTACGATCTTTTAGTAGAAATGGAAAACATGCCATGGGAGTTTCATGGGTGTTGATGCTTGGCTGCCCCGTATAAGTGAGCGTTGTGGAGGGGAGCTAGTGGGGTCAAGCATCTAACCATTCGCTAAAGATAAGCATAGCTGGACTTGTCCAAGTGGGAATCCAACAAATATTGTCTTACACATCCATAGGGTTGTACTTATTCTTGGGCTACAAAATGCATTGCTTGATCGAAAACATCTTAAAAACAAACACTTAACATCATCATCCAAATTTCAAACCCTTTTGGAGACAAATATAATTGATTCAATCCATATGTTATTGCTTTCCCTTGGGATTTACATCCTTAGAGATTTCTAAACATTGGATTACATCTCAATTTGTTGACTAAAGTAAACAATAGGTAAACCTTTGCCTTGAGTTCATTGAATTTCCACATAACATATCTTATGGGGTTTGAAGAAATTTAGACATTGGACATCCTAGTTTGAAAACTTAATCAAAGAGAGTGTTTTTGGTAAAATGAATCCATCAAACAAAGCTAAGAAAAATGAAATTTCATGTGTGTTGAAGCCTCAGGATTCTTGAAAAAGTCCAAAGCGAAGGTCATTGGTTGGAAATATGAAAGTTTTTGTCCAAATTGAATCATTCTTTGGTTATAAAGGTCTCTAGGAAGCATTTGCATGTTCTTCAATACCTAGGTCAAGGAAAACAAAGTGTCTTTTTTAGGTTCATCTTAGGATCAAAGCAAATCAAAATATTTTTCATCCATCCTTCAAACATCATCTCACAATCAACTTTCGGAAAATATTGAAATCATCCTTAATGCTAGACTTTTTGGAAAAATCAAAATCATCAAAATCCTTGAGACTAAATCCTTGAAAACATTATCAAAATCACCTTTGGCTAGGTATATGTAAATGTATCCTTTTGCATATGCTTAGTCAAAAGTTATCAAAATCATCTCGTTTAGCTTAGTATATGTAGATGAATCCCTCTTCATATGCTTAGTGAAACTATCATCTTGTTTGGATAGGTGTGGGTAGATGCATCCTTCTCCCCGCACATATTCAAAATTATCATTATTTGAGCAAATCCATCCTTAGATAATCATCCAAACATCTTAGGGTCTATTTGTTCAAAATCCAAATCAAAATAAAAATCAATCAAGGACAAATCCCAAGGGAAAATCAAAATCAAAATCCAAAACATATCTGAAAGTCCCAAAAGCTTAGTATCTCCTTCAAGATTTACCAAAAGATCATAACATCCACATCATTCATCTTTTGCATCATTATCATATCACCTTTCAATCCTCAATATATCCTAAAATTTTCCACTTTGAGGCATAAAATAAAAGATCAATCCAAAGAATCAAGAGATTCATCTCCCATTCTTAAAAATTGATCCTTGTTTTATGGTTCAAACCAAATCTCAATACAAGAAGAGCATGGAAACCAAAAAAGAAACACCTACTTCAAGTGATATAAGTCAAACCATTCCTAAAATGAATCCCATACGGTCTGTAAATCTTACAATTAACCTTCCAACATCATCGCAAAATCTACAAGAAGAAAACCAAGGAGAAGATCTTACTTCTGGGATGTCCCACGAAGAAATAACTGAAATGCTCCAAAATCAAGAGAACCATAAAATCATCAACATCATGATGAGGTTCAACCCTTCATTATACATGCTTGAACTAGGAAAACAAGGGGCCAAATTACCTTTGAATTTTGACGTGAGTACCATAGTTGAGACATATTTTCCTCCAATCTCATCCACCATTCCCATCTCATCTACACCATCCCAAAACATCACCCAAAACATTATGCAAATCATGACATCTTTTGCTCCAACCCAACCTAATGTTAATAAGGGAAATGCATTTCTCAATGCTATTCAAGCACACCCCCTTGTTAATAATCAAAACTTGGATGCAAACACCACCTTGGAACAAAACATACCCGAAAAACCATTACATAAGAATGTTCCTCTCACCTTCCATCATGATCGATCATGATCCATCATCATCATTTTTTCAAGCAACACCTCAAAATTATCTCCTCACAAATTTGCAAGAGGAGGGAGATATGTTCAGACTAGGGGGAATTTTTGACACCACAACATTTTCTCAAGGACTTGCACCCCTTACATTTCCACCTTCTAATTTTTCCATCATCATCCACACCACTCCTTGGCTTAGGGCTTCCCCTTTTACCAAGTATCAATTAAACCAACATCCCAAATATCAATCAAAGCATTATGCCAAACGCTCAAAATTTGTCGTCAACATCGCAACAACAGACGACAAATACACAAGTAATTGCAACATCATCAAACACCCCCTTAACATTGCAAAGCATGGTCTCTCAAGGGACAATCACATCAACAACGCCACTTATCACTCAAACCAGCACATCAACAACACCATTCACCACTCAAATCACTGACACAACATCATTGCTTGCCACAAACACCATTATGAATCCACCACCACCCCCACCACCACCAACTTCTGTCACATCAAACCAATACAACATGACATTACAAGCTGCTTTTCAAAGCGGATTCCAACAAGTGCAGAAACAAAAGGCCGTACAACTAGCTGCTCAGCAAGCTACTCAAGCTGCGCACACTGCCCAAGCTGCACAAGCCGCATTACAAGCGAAACAAGCCACACAAGCCCAAGATTTATTGCAACAACAACAACAAGCCACCCAAGGCCCCTCAAGCATTGCAAACATTACAAGCACAAAAGACTACTTAAGCACAATCTCTATTATAACAACAAGTGGCACAAGCGCAAGCCCAAGCACAAGCTCAAGCTAAAGAAAATGCCCAATACCAAGCACAACAAGCACAAGCACATGCACAACTTCTTTCACAAAGACAAGTAGTGCAATTGCAAGCATATCAACAAGCAATAAAGCAATATCAAGAGCAGCAAGAAGTAGCTGAATTGGCAGCCCAACAACAACAAGCACAACAACAAGCATTGTTGGAGCAACAACAAGCACAACAGCAAGCACAAATCTTAGTGTAGCAACAACAAGATCAACAATGGGCATTGTTAATACAACAACAAGTGGAAGCCTACCTAGCTCGATAAAACATACAAATACCATCAAACAACACACCGACCAACCCACCCATCCAACCCATTTTTGAAACACCCCAAAACACTTTCATCCCACCCCTTGATCCACAAAATGATGTGACGAAATAAATCAGGTTGCTCTCGTAACAAGTGCTCAATCTTCAATCAGGGCGAACAATGAAGACACGAAGCAACTTGTGTCTATATCCATTCGACAGGAGCCTAGTGATGAAACCATTCCCCAAGGGATTTGAAATCTCCAAATTTGACAAATATCGAGGGACGGGAAACCCTGAAGATCACATTAGGGAATTCCAAGTTCATTGCAAGGAAGTCACATATGACGATACTTATCTAATGCGACTATTTCCTAGGAGTTTGGTTGGCCATGCTATGGAATGGTTCCCTCGTCTACCTTTAGGCATTAGAACATTCCAAGAAATTATAGACGCATTCATTAAAACCTACGCATGTAACATTGCAATGGATGTTAGTCTATAAGAACTCTTAGCTCTGAAACAAGGAAAGGGTGAATCATTCGACTCATTCCTACAACAATGGCAATCCAAGGCCAATCAAAGCAAGTGGACCATGCCAGAAGAGCAAAATTTTTTCACCATCATAGCCAACCTTGAAGGCCGCTTGAAATTTCATCTCAAGGTTGAGGGCATCACCACATATGATCAGTTGATCCCTAAGGAAATCAGCATCGAAAGAGCCCTTATGACTCAACCCGTGGAATAAACATCATACCCCAAACAACAAAACAACCACCCACCATCCAATTACAATGATAAACCTCACACGTGGGAAAGGAACAAAAACATTACTAATGATGGTGTCGTTAATGCCAAGGTGGTCATTAGTGCTCCTCGCCAACATACACTCGCACCACAAATCCAAACACAACACCAAAACAATCATCACATAACACACAACAAAACAACAATCGAACAATCAATAATGTCAATGAGCAAAGAGGAACACCCCAAAGCAAGAGTTATCGCAAGCGAAAATACACCACTTTGGGGGAACCACTTGAAGACATAATGAAAAAGCTGATAGATGAAAAACTCATCAAGCCTCCTACATTTGAGAATTACCAAGAACTAGATGTGAAACCTCCTTGGTATAATGAGAATCAAATCTGTGAGTTCCATAAAATCAAAGGCCATACCATGAACAGTGGCATGAGATTGAAAAACAACATCCAATATCTCATCAATAAAAGAATCATAAACGTGGAACAACCTATAGGAAATCAGGATCTTAAGATATACACTAATTTGATGTCCAATCATGGCAACAAAGGAAATAACAATAACAAATACAAAGGGAAAGGCACCCACTCAAACGTAAATCATGTGTACGAAACAGTCATCGCCTCCCTAGATTAAAATTGCATGGTCATTACTATCAAGGGTTCCTATGCTGAAGATTGTGGAGTCACCACAAGAGGCAGAAAATTCACCATCACAGGGTCATCCCAACCAAAAAAAGTCCCTACATCTAGATTAGTTCCTAATGTCCTAGATCAACTCAAGAGAACACCAACACAAATCTCCATCATGGAGTTGCTAAAAATCTCATCTGCCCATAGAAAATTTCTTGAAGAAGTGTTGGCCTCATTTATTGTCCCCACAGATCTTGATGCGGAGCAATTCCAAGCTATGGTCAGAAATATCATTACGCCTAATCTTCTTACATTCTCTGACCAAGATTTCCCCACCCAACCATCTCACAACTATCCACTTCACTTGGAAGCCATAGTACATAAGAGAAAAATCAAAAGGGTCTTGGTGGATGGAGGTGCAGGTTTGAATATCTATTCTATCAGCCTCATCAAGCAGTTGAAAATATCAGAAGATTCTATTGAAAAAGGGAAAGGTATCATGATAACAGCATACGATGATCAAGTAAGAGTGTTTCAATGTGTGATCAAACTCCCTATTCAAGTAGGGCCTTCCATCATGGAAACCACTTGTCAGGTCTTGGACCTCGACTTACCGTATAACATCGTCCTAGGATGCCCATGGATTCATGCGATGAAAGCAGTAGCATCAACCTTCCACCAATGTGTGAAATTCACACATAAGGGACAAGAAATTACCATCCATGGAGATCCTGAACCTTTCTCATATTGCAAAAATCTTGAAGCAAAGTATTACAAAAATCCCCAAGTACCAAAAAATGATGAGGGTCCATCCACACCATACATTGACCCTGCCACTCTCGCATCGACTTCTGCGATAGAGACACCCGCCACTCCCACCATTCCCACCATATCTGACATCAAGGTCATCATCCAAGATAATGGTTGTGGCAACTACAAGCTCCCTAATAATGCTTTTGTGGTAGGAGAATTACTGCAATCTCCTAGATCAAGGGGATGCCCACAAATAAATGAGGCTTCCACATCTCAAACACCTCCTAAAAACTATCCCACCTTCACAAGTTGGGGAGATCTTGGATGAGAAGTTATTGAGGTAGATCCATCTCATATGCTCTATCAAGATGAAAGACTAGTACCAGATTTACCAATGGATGATAGAAGCAAGGGTCTACAAATGATGCTCGCAATGGGCTATGATATAAATCAAAGACTTGGACAAAACGACAATGGGATTATAATACTATCATGCCAGAGATGCAACCAATAAAAAATCTTGGCCTTGGACGTACCCCTTCGAGTATAACCATATGAGGCCGAAGTCTGCCAGTTAGAACAGTTAATAATCCTCCTCAACCAACCCTAGCAGAACTACGATTACCAGTGTCTATAGGTAGATTCATAGATAACTTTACATTTGATATAACCGATGTTTGTAGTAGTAGTGATGACGAGGATCACTTGACTAACTTACCTAGGCTATTTGAGGATACCACTCTTTGCATGATTAGCACCCTATCTTTTGAAATAGACCACCAAAATCATGAGATTCGCCTAGTATATCCCCAACTCATCGACTACAACCAACGAGGACCACTAGTTCTTGATACATTCAAAAATGATGAGGCACTCTTAGAATTCATGGGATTTTGGGATAACATTTCTGATGCAGATCACAAAGTAGGGTTTATAATGGAGTTGGACACAAATGCCTATTATGGGGAAATGATTGAATCCTTCAGTCACAAAAGTGAGAAATTAAGAATAATATCCAAGTCCTTGAGTGAAAACCACACTGTGGAAATCTCTGACAAGAAAAAAGTAAAAATAAAGGATGCATCCAATGGTGAAAACCTCTCTGAGGCACCCGAGGATGGGGGATTCAATCTTCCTTTAAGAGCTATTCATTAGGAAAAGTCAACAGTCTTGGTATAAAAATGCAATCCGGTCAACCTACGAACGGAGGAGACCCCACATATCACATTCTACGCAGAATCACTACTATCAGAAGAGCAAGAGCTCCTAGCAGCATTCCTAAGGGAAAGACAAATAAACTTCACATGGAATTATGCTGACATGCCAGGGCTTGATCTAGAGATTGTGGTTCACCACTTAGCAGTGTATCCAAAACCAAAGCCTGCCAAAAAAAAGCTTCAAAAAATGCATCCTCAGATCGCCCTATTAGTGAAATTGGAGCTAAAAAAGCTATTAGATGTAGGATTCATCCGACCAATAGATTATCTAGAATGGGTGTCAAATTTGGTACCTATTTCAAAACTCGATGGAAATATCAAAATCTGCATAGACTTCAAAGATTTGAACAAGGCATGTCCAAAAGATGACTTGTCGCTTCCCAACATTGACATGATAGTAGATATAACAGCGGGACATGAGATGTTGTCACTAATGGACAGATTCTTAGGGTACAATTAGATCATGATAGCTAAAGAGGACCAACATAAAATGACTTTCACTTGTCCATGGGGGACATACTATTGGAACATGATTCCATTTAGCTTAAAAAATGTAGGAGAAACATATCAAAGGGCCATGACATTGATCTTCCATAAAATGATCCATAAGATGATCAAAGAATATGTTGACGACTTTCTAGCTAAGTCTAGAAAGAGAAAAGATCACATAACAACCCTAAGTGCCATCTTTGACAGACTAGAGGAGTACAAAGTTAGACTAAACCCAAAGAAGTGTGTCTTTGGCATATAATCAGGAAAGCTCCTAGGATATATATAGTGTCAATGAGGGGTATCGAGGTAGATCTAGCAAAGGTAAAAGAAATCCTTGAGATGGAGGCACCGAAAACATTAAAGCAACTGAGAGGTCTCCAAGGCAGACTACAATCCATTCAAAGATTCATAGCACAATTGGCGCACAAACAAAACCCATACTCTCACCCACTCCACAAGGGAGTAGCGTACAAATGGGATACCAAGTGTGAAGAGGAATTCAATAATATCAAGGAATACCTACTGACACCACCAGTCTTAATGCCACCAATCCTGGAAGAAAACCATTGATTCTCTACGTATCAACAACAGCAGCAGCCCCTGGAGCTCTTCTAGCTCAGCATGATGAAAATGGAATGGAAAGGGCTATCTATTACATTAGCAAGGCAATGTTTGGTCATGAGCTAAACTATTCATTCATTGAGAAAGCATGCCTCGCAGTAGTGTTTGCATCACAAAAATTTAGACATTATGTTGGCACATAAAATAAAACTCATCACCAAAATTGACCCTCTCAAGTATCTACTATCAAAGGCAATGCTCACAAGAAGAATGGAAAGATGGGTGATGATATTATCAGAATATGACATCGAATATGTGGAGAGGAAAGAAATCAAGGTCCAAGTCATCGTAGACCAACTGGCAGAAGCACTAATCTATTCTGAGAACCCTCTTGTCTCAAAGTTTCCAGATGCATCCATTTTCAATCTCAATGTAGCTATCACAATATGGATCAGGAGCTGATGTTTTCTTTATCACACCACAAAGGGATTGCATGCCAAGGTCCTACAAACTGGCATTTCCCTGCACTAATAACATTGCAGAATACAAGGCTTTGACCACAGGTCTCAGGATAGTAGTGCAGTGGAACATTATAGCTCTGAAAATGTACAGAGACTCCCAATTGATAATAAATCAAGTGAACAATGAATACTAGACCAAGGATGACAAACACACTCTATACAAGAAATTAGTGGAGACTCTCAAATAATCCTTCATCGAAATTACATTTGAGCAGATACCTAGAGCCAACAACAGAGCAGCAGATGCCATGGCAACAATTTTGTCCCTACTGGACATCCCCAACAATGTTCCAAAACATGAATTCCTGATAGAGCAGCTTCTCATGCTTGCATTCGAGGTACCAGAATCAGAATTCGTGTGCCAAATTGTTGGTCCCAGTGATCCTTGGTACAATGAAATTTATACATACCTTCGAATAGAAGTCATACCCACCGACTTACCATCAAACCTCAAATCAACCTTTGTCAAAAAGGCATCCAGATTTGTCATCCTAGGAGATATCCTATATCGTAGGAGCATAGAAAGAACCCTACTACACTGCCTAAATGCTAAGGAGGCATTAACTGCTCGAACTGAAGTACACAATGGTATATGTGGTTCACACTCGAGTGGAATGACCATAGCTAAGAAACTACTGAGGATGGGGTATTATTTTCCCACAATGGAAAGAGAGGCACATGACTATGCTAGAAGGTGTCTACAATGTCAGCAACATGGGGACCTCATCCATGCTCTAGCTCAAGAGCTTCATCCTATCGTCACACCAAGGCCCTTCTCGCAGTGGGGACTAGATCTCATTGGCAAAATCATGCCCACTTAATCTAATGACCACAAATTCATCATAACCGTAATGGAGTACTTTACTAAGTGGGTGGAAGCCATACCCATGATGTACATAATTGGGAAGCAGATTTCAAAGTTCATCCTGAACTATCTCATTTCCCGCTATGGTGGCGCACAAGCCATTATGTCAAATAATGGGACACCATTCAAAAATCAAGAGATCCATGACTTATGTGAGAAATTCAAAATCCAACATCGCTTCTCCACCTCGTACTATCCCCAAGGCAATGGCCAAGCAGAAGCTACAGACAAAACCATTCTGAAAATCCTCAAGAAAACAGTCAATGATGCAGATCATGACTGGCATTCGCAGCTTAATCCCGCCTTCTGGGCCTATCGAACCAACATCCACACACCCACTGGCACCACCCCTTTTTCCCTAGTCTATGGATCAGAAGCAGTACTCCCCATAGAGATCGAGCTCCCATCCCTAAGGATATCACTGCAAAATGTCATCACTGATGAAGACTACCGAGTGTCAGGATTGAATGAGCTGGAGCTACTAGATGAGCGACGGATAGATGCTTTGAATCATTTACAAGTCTATCAGAATAGACTCAAAAGGAGTTACAATAAGAAAATCAGAAGCATGACCTTCCAAGTTGGAGAATTGGTATTAAAACAGAATCAGAAGAATGCCCCAAACCCAAGCAATAAAGGAAAGTTTGAACCCAATTGGTTGGGACCATTCATCATCACAACAAGTTATAAGTTAAGGGCATATCAGTTATTAACACCCAAACGAGAACCTCTACAAGATCCCATGAATAACTCTCATCTCAAAAAGTTTTTTGCTTAAATAGATTTCAAGGTATAGAATCAAAAATTCCAAAAAATTAGAAAATTTCTTGAAAAAATGGTTACTTTGGCGAAAACCTGGAAAACAAGTGTCTTGGTAACAACAAAAAAATCAAAAAAACAAAAACATCCAAAAAAATCAGAAAAAGGGATCAAAAACTAGTAAAGAGAAAAAGCATCCTCCAGTGAAAACCACTTCAGTGGCACTTTGGACAAGTACCTTGATGAAAACCTGGCAAACAGGCGCCTTGTGTAAATAAGCACTTCCCATCCACCAGGATCTTTATGGCTTGTTTTGCATCATACATCCATTTTCCATCCATCACCCATTTTATTCAGATTAGCATCCATCACTCATCCACTCGCATCCGCACCATATCTTGGTCCTGTTTTTGTATCATGATCCCTCCTAGTACTACTCGACCCATCCTTAAGGTCAGTTTTGTCCTACCTTTATCAGAGTAGTCTATTGCATCACACTGAGGGCATGTTCTCATTGTATCACATTCGTGTATATTCTTAAAATCATAAATATCAGAAAATCCAAACACATGAGAAAATCAAAAAATAAAAAAACATCAAAATATCAAAAAATCCAAAAACATCAAAATATCAAAAAATCCAAAAACATCAAAACATCATAAAATTCAAAAAGATCGAAAAAGCACAAAAACCAAAAAAAATCAAAACATATCAAAATCCCAAAATAGGTCAAAATTCAATCAAAAGTAAAAAAAGTCGCCTTTATCAAATCTACGGTCTCAACCTTGAACGCGGTTGATCTTGATCATCCCCCGATACACTTAGGTCAGACCTTTAGGAGTCTATCATAATAAGCTGACAATTCATCATGGATATCTTCATCTGTAAATTGGTCAAGTCATCAGTCAAACTATATGGTCTTTGCGTGTATAACGTGGGCAAGGCTAATCTGTTGATCATCCCCTGAGGCCCCTAGGATAGGTCTTTAGGTTAGTCTCTTGGTCAAAATCTTAGAAAATCCCAAAAACATTGGAAAATCAAAAATCAAAACATTTGAAAATCTTAAAAAATACCAAAAACAACCTCAAAACATTGCAAAACTCCAAAAACATCCAAATATTTAAAAAAATCCATCCAACTCATCTCGCTTGCACCCACAATAACACCATCCATAATAAACTGATCATCATCCTCAACCTTTGGTGAAATAGTTAGAAACAAGTCTAGCAGCTTAAAAGTAAAACTAAAAATGTTAAGTCTCAGGTTTAAGTTAGTACGTAAACAAGTTGGTCAATTCTTTGTGTCGATAGTCCATCATCCAAATAGTCCCATACCAATCATCTGATAACATCTTGTCTTAGGATGAATCCTTCCTACAAGGGGCATTATTTATTAGAAAGAGCACTTCGGATAAACGAAATGACATGCCACCATCCACTAACATGTCCTAGGATGTATCCTTCCTACAATGGGCATTATCTTTTGGCAATAGTTTCAGTTCTTATCCTTAAAAACACATTCCCTTTTGGTTAGCGGTATTGAAGAACATCAACTTGTTTGTGTGCTTTATCTTTGTATTTTGACTTATCTTATTGCACTCGGTCCAAGGACCTCTCGATGATATCCGAACGAAGGATTTAGAGAGATAGGAATTGGGCAACGATCATTATCCTTTTGTTTTCTATGCTTGTTGGACATTCTTGTAAAATAACCTTGGCGAATACTTTCTTTGTTAGATATGTATAGAGGATGTTTTGGACAGCTTGTTGACTATTACATTGACTAGTTATACCTTTCCGTGTTTTGGTCTAGGATGTTTGAAACTTCTAAAGTGCATCCTAGCAAGGTTTCTGTATGTCAGGTGTGAACAAGAATACTCCTATCTACTTTTTGAGTCAAATTCCATCACACTAAGTACAACACCATCCTGGTCCTTTATACCTTGATGCATCGTGCTTATGTGTGTTATCAAACATAAGGTAAGTGACCCTTTTAAAATCCCAATCCTTGATAAGCAAATCATCCATTTCTCATCATCATTTCATCATCATCATATCTCATAAAGTTAGCTTGTTGGATTCTCTTGTCATCATCTAATTTCTTCTTTTTTGTACTAACATCATGTCATGAATAGTTAATCATCATCACCATCATGCATCCATCCTACATCCACAAACCATCAGCATGCCACATATCATTCATATCATACATAATAGGAAACATCGATCATTTCACATGCATTGCATTTGCATCATCATCATAATATAGATTTGTTAGTCTAAGCATCTACATAAAACATCCATTGCATAATCATAGCATATCACATCATCCATCTCATCCATCATCACATCATATCATCATTTAAGTTGTTTAGGATAATATAGATTTGTTATTCTAAGCATCTTAAAATCATCTCATTTACATCATCATCCATAACCATCCATTTTAAACCTCTTTATCATGAGATCGACCCTCAAATCGAATCTTTTCATTGGATCTCTCGAGGGGGCAATGTACTAATGTACTTCTTTCTGCTGGGGCAACAGAAAAAAATAGAATTTTTGATTTTGATCACATGTTCAACTTTATTCTTTAAACCAACGCAGTAAGTACATTGCTTCAAAAAGGGGCAAAATGTAGAAACGTGAAATTAGAATTATGCACTTAGTTCATATTCATCCACTCATTAAATTAATCAAGCTCATCAAATCCATTCACCAAGTAAATCAGGACTATTTAATTCATTCCTAAGGTTATTCATTTAAATTAAATAAACCAAACTTTATTTAATTGAAATCCAAATGCATATTCCATCCCTTTTTTATTTAAATAAATACAAATATTTAAGTCAAAAGGGTCAAAATCACCTAAACATCATCTAAGCTAATCTAATCCTGATTAACCTAACCTAACCACCCATCACATCCTCTAGCTTTTCCCACTTGCACCAAAAAATCATTTTAATTCATCTATAAATTCATCATTTTCTTTCAACTTGGCATAAAAATGGAATATTCCCTCAAGTTTGAATATGAAGACAAGTTGACTTGTCCCTTCCAACATTGCAATAACTTCTCTCTTTCATGTCCCCCTCTCAAAATTTAATTCACAATTTCAAATTTGAATCTCCCCTTCTTGGGCACATTGGCCAAGACTTGCACATTCCTCAACCTATCATAATGTGACAAGTGGCGTCATCTCATTGGTCCAATCATTATCCCACATTGCTCTATTTTGAGCTCTTTTCCAATTTGAAATCTATAAATAAAGAGATGATTCTTCATCAAATCATCTACACTCATGCAAAGTTAGTCTCTTCAATTGACAACTAATTTTGCTCTTCACCATTGCATTTCATCATTTAAGTTTTAGCAAGGATTGGGAAAGTGTCATTGGCACATTTGACACCAATCCAATATGGAATAGGTAATTGTCATGTTTTTGAATACCTTTTGATCCTTGTTATTGTTGCATTTCTTGAACATTTACATGTTATTCCATAGAGGTATTCATAGATTTGCATGTGTAAACTAACCCTACCAATGAGTGTTTGAGATGGTTCATTTGCAGATTTATAGTGCTTCACATTCCACTCTTCATTGTAAAATGAAATACATCTACAACAACAAAGTAGAACCCATGCATGAACAACAAAAAGATAGATGTCCTAGACCCTTCACAATGATATCACTAGATGATGTGGGATCATTGAGTTTTGAACCTGAACCATAGATTTTTGGGTTTGAGGCTTATAGGCTACTCTTACACTCTTAGGATGTTTCACCTAAAAGGAGAGAGATAAACCTCATGAAAAATAAATGTGGTTCACTCAAATTAAGATGTGTATGATGTTATTAAGGCTAAATGAGATGGTCTAAGTGCAACTAAATGAACTAATTTATTGATTATGAATGAAAAATATAAGAAACAAGTGATGTTTGAAAACATAATGTGAAATACAACCATAAACTAAAGTATAAAAAAAGAAAAATAGAAAAGAAGAAGGTTGAATCAGAGTGCACCCGGGTAGAGAATGAAGAATCTAGAATGTCCTGAATGCTGAAAAGATCACTGAAAATCACCAGTGGGACTCATTCACCACTGATGGCGAAACAATTCTCCTTCAAATGAAAACTTTCGAAAACAGGTTTCTCAGTGTGAGGATCTAAAATCTGACAAAATCTAGATTTCCAGCCTTAAGGTGGGACTCATTCACCACTAATGGAGAATCAGTCCTCTCCCAAAATTCTATGAAATTAGGGACTAATTGTGTAGCCCCAGATCTGAGGTTGTCTTCTTGTCGGGTTGACAGAGTCAAATCTACAGAAAATGGATAGTTGGTTGTCTCCAAGCTTGAAATAGGTTGTAGTTAACTTGAAACACTTTTTTGACTTGTCAACCACCTTTCAACACCTAATTTCTTGATAAATATGTATACACAATTCTTCTTGAATAAATCTGAAGATATATTAATGGCTGCTCCAAGATACTTAATTGATGCTTGATTGAATGATGCAAAGTGCTTGAATGAATGAGTGAATTAGTGAACTTGGTGAATGGGGGTTAAAGTGGATGTAAAAACACTTAATTATACACACTTGTGCCTTAGTAACCCAATGATACCTCATCACAAGTCAACATAAGGTAATTTTGAATAAAAACTCGAAAGGAAATTTGAAATATTTTGAATTTTGAGCCAAGAGGGACTCATTCGCCACCCATGGCGAATGGGTCTCACTTTGCACTTGAAAGTAGGTGTTGGGAATTATCTTGCATTTAATGTTGTTTTTTGGGTTTACATTAAAAAAAACACTTAATTAAGCCTTATAAGGGCATAAAGGGGTCAAATAAAGTATAAGAAAGGTGTAAATAGTGAAAGTAAGCCTAGAAAAGTATGAAATCTTGTTACAAGACTTTACAACAGTTCAAAATAGGACTTGATAAGTGATGAAAAGGTGATTTTTAGGTGAATTGTAATGAATAGAGTCTAGAAAAGAGTAGAAATGTTTTACAACACTTCATAACACCTTCACAAGACGTCATAATTTGAATTTTAAGGACCTAATGTGAATGTTTAAGCCACATTACAACATTAAATCAAAGAAAAATAGACCAAGCATTGTGAAGAAAGAGAAAAAAGACCATGAAAATTTCAAAGGGACATTTTTCTATGGCACATATAGCCCACACTTTAGTTAGAGGATGAACTTGCTTCAAACTCACACTAAAGTAGCCATGCATATCGAGAAAGATCCCAATGCACTTATGTTAGTGAGATGGAATGACAACAATCAAGAGGGATGATCAAGCCCCCAAGATGAAGATCCTATGGAAAACTAAACATAAGAAAAAAGGAACACATGTGTGAAATGAAAGAGAAAAGGTGGAATTAGATTGAGCTTCGATTGTCTATCCAACTAGTTTTGAATTAGATCTAGCTTGTTTGTGAGAAAAAAGAGAATTCATACTGACTCTAGGGCGACAGAACTCATGGTAGTCCTTCAGAAGAGAACACCCAAAAGGTGAAGTACATACACTAGTTGGTATGCACTCACAAACATATAGGTGGCTATGGGGAAAGTCGTGTTGCTGAATGGGCTTCCCGCTCAACCATATCAAAGTTATACCTACTGATAACTTTAACAAGGAACCACAAGGGAAAATGTCGGTTCGTGTTTCATGAGACAAGCAAAGCTTTGTATGCTTAGAACTCATGAACAAAGATAAAGGTACCACATGCATTCAAGTTGTTTTATGCCAGGTGGGAAAGATGTAAAATGTAAAAATGTAACATGTAAAATGTAAAAGATGTTCAAAGGAGTCTTGTTACGTTCATGCAAGGTTTGTCACTTAGGGAACATTGTGTCTAATGTCTCCAAGAGAGAACCAATCAAAGAATAAAATATTCACAACTTAGGGGATGCAATGCATCACATCAGACCACTAAGAGGAATGCAATATGCTAAGATAGATCACACTTATTCAAGGACATCACACCCAATTTCATCCACAAAGTGACGAACAAATCATATGAAGTGACAAGGCTACACTAAAAACCAAAATTGAAAATGGAATTTTTCCAATGTATGCCCCCCACTTTAAAGGAATTGCTAAACACCATTCTATGAGCAATTAATTTAATGTAGCAAAGGAAAGGAAATGAAAAAAGAAAAACAAGACATGAGAGCCAACCTGAAAGCCCCTATGCCAAGTCATATGTTTCTAAGTTAGGCTATGCCATGTAAATGAAAAAGATAACAAAAGAAAAGGGAGTTGCCCCCAGAAAGGAACACACAAAAAACATAAGGGATCTATGGATTTAGGGTTAGTATGTTTGTTGCTGCAATGTTTTTATGAAAGAGCTCAGAACTATCATCATTCCCCAAAGCACATATAACTGGAAGAATGACACAAAGAGAGCGAAAACAAATGAAAAATAAATTCCATTTTGGGTCAACATGGAAGAGACATTTTAGTCTCAACGCTTTGCATCGTCCCTAAAAGGAAAAAAAAAAATGAAAATGAAAATGCAGAAGAAAAGGAAAATATTTTGGGTCAACATGAAGGGAGACATTCTATCTCAATGCTGTCATCCCCAAAAGGAAAAGCACAAAGAAAGAAATAAAAAGAAAAAGGGACTGATTAGGTCAACATGGAAGATTTCGGGTCTCAATGCTACATCATCCCAAAGGAAAAAAAAGGGAAAAAGGAAAAGGACCTTTTGGGTTAACATGGAAGAGATATAAGGCATCTCTACGCTTTGCGTCATCCTCAAAAGGAAAACACAAAACAAAAGGAAAAAGGAAAAAGGACCTTTTCGGTCAACATGGAAGAGACATAGGGTGTCTCTACGCTTTGCATCATCCCAAAAAGGAAAACACAAAACAAAAAGGAAAAAGGAAAAGGACTTTTTGGGTCAACATGGAAGAGACATAGGATGTCTCTATGCTTTGCATCATCCCTAAAAGGAAAACACAAAACAAAAAGGAAAAAGGAAAAATCAATGTGGTTCACTCAAATTAAGATGTGTATGATGCTATTAAGGCTAAATGAGATGATCTAAGTGCAAATAAATGAACTAATTGACTGATTATGAATGCAAAATCTAAGAAACAAGTGATGTTTGAAAACACAATGTGATATGCAAGCATAAACTAAAGTATGAACAAAAGAAAAACAAAAAATAAGGCTGAATTAGAGTGCACTTGGGAAAAGAATGAAGAATATGGAATGTCTTGAATGTTGAATGAGATCACTAAAAATCTCCAGTGCGACTCATTCACCACTGATGGCAAATCAATCCTACTTCTAATGAAAACTTTCAAAAATAAGTCTCTGAGTGTCGAGATCTGGAATCTGACAAAATTTGGATTTTCAGCCATAAGTTGGGACTCATTTGCCACTAATGGTGAATCAGTCCTCTCCCAAAATTATGTGAAATCAGGGACTAATTCTGTAGCACCGGATCTGAGGTTGTCTTCTTAGAAAACTGACTGCTGGTTGTCTCCAAGCTTGAAATAGGTTGTAGTTTACTTGAAACAATTTGTTGACTTTTTTATGACCTTTCAACACCTAATTGCTTGATAAATCTACATACACAAGTCTTGTTGAAGAAATATGAAGATATATCAATGGCTGCTCCAAGATACTTGATTGATGCTTGATTGAATGATGCAAAGTGCTTGAATGAATGAGTGAAATAGTGAACTTGGTCAATGGGGGTTCAAATGGATGTAAAAACACTTATTTATACACAATCGTGTCTTAGTAATCTAATGATACCTCATCACAGGCCAACATTTGGCAATTTTGAATAAAAATTTGAAAGGAATTTTGAAATATTTTGAATTTTTAGCCAAGAGGGACTCATTCACCACCCATGGAAAATGGGTCCCACCTTGGACTTGAAAGTGGGTGTCGACAATTATCTTGCATTTAATGTTGTTTGTCGGGTTTACATAAAAAAAAAAAACTTAATTAAACCTTATAAGGCCAAAGGGGTCAAATAAAGCATAAGAAAGGTGTAAATAGTGAAATTAAGCCTAGAAAAGTATGAAATATTGTTACAAGACTTTACAACACTTCAAAATATGACTTGATAAGTGATGAAAAGGTGATTTTTAGGTGAATTGTAATGAATAGAGTATAGAAAAGTGTAGAAATGTTTTACAACACTTCACAACACCTTCACAAGACATCATAATTTGAATTTTAAGGACCTAATGTGAATTTTTAAGAAATATTACAACATTAAATCAAAGAAAAATGGACCAAGCATCATGAAGAAAGAGAAGACCATGAAAATGTGAGAGGGCCATTTTTCTATGGCACAAAACCAACATTGATGGGAGAATACAAGATCATCAACAAAGACTCTGACAAGGGAAAAGAAAAAGCAGTATTCTCAAAAAAAAATTCAGAAGACCCTTCGAAAGCATCCACTTGAACCACTTTAAATGAAATAAAATTATACAAAAAAATTTGATGAGCTCAATTATGAGCAACCACCAAATCCAAAAGAGATGAAGAATCTTTATGAAAAAGGTTATGAAATAATGAAACAACTCGGTTATAGTGGAAAAGAAAGTGGTGCCTAGAGAACAAGGTATTTGTGTTCCTATATAGCCTCAAACACAAAAAAAATATTAGTGGTCTTTGTTATTCCCCCTTGAAAGAAAGAAACACACTTTCACTTAATATCAACACTATCACAAAAGATTCTCCTAAACCGAGTTTAACAATGGTGCATCCTGAACTGATAAACACTAGTGGTCTTGATTGTTATCCTTTGCAAGAAATGAAACAAACAAACAAATCCTCTCTTAATGTAAATGTCATCACACAAAACACTTACAATTTGAATTCATTAGATTTTAATAAAGGAGGGAAAAAAATCTTGCCATCTAAAGAGCCTTGTATAAGTATGGCATCTTGTACAAAGCAAGAGATATCTTTGTTACAAAATAAAGGAAGATCTTCCACTTTTGACCAAGAGAGTATCTTGACAAGACTCCTCCAAGATCGTCTGATTTCTCTCCCTCCAAGCACACAAAAGAATTTATACTACAAGAGTTCATGGTCATGCTAGTAATCAATGTAAGGCTTTAAGTAACAAAATTTAACATCTCAAGGACTGTGGTGCTCTTCCTTGTGTTGAAGCACCTAATTCTTCTAACTGATACTCATTTTCATCCTCTTTAGCTCACCCTTGTCCTGCACTAAGTGGGGGCAAGGGATTAGATAGCCTTTTCCTTGTGTGTCACTTGTCATTATCTCTTTTGGCTAGTTGACCACCTTTCATGTACATATAAGAGCAATCTTGGGATGTGGATGACATGCCTTGAGTTGGCTCACATGTGACGTACTAAACAACCCTTCAATCCTATTGCATGAAGTAGCCTATTGGAAACATATGACTTGGAATAGGGCTTTCCAAATAAGCTCTCATGTCTTCTTCTACTTTAAAGAAATTTCTCACAACAATGGTGTTAGCAACCACTTAAAAGTGGGGCCATACATCAACACTCATGTTTCATTGAACAATTTTCTTTTTTCTTACGATGAGTCCTTTTATCATGTGGTGTCATTGGGTTTGATTTCCTCCAAGAGTGATATTTCTTTGACTTGTCCTCATTGGAAATATTAAGCACAATTTTCCCTAAGATGAGACCTTGAATGAACTAAGAAAAATCCCTTTGAACCTCTCTCTTTTGTGTTATGTTGCATTTTTGAACCTTATTAAAGTCATTGACATATGGCTTTAATATGGTCCTCTAGGGCTCACCTAGTGAACAACTAGCTTCACTAGCCCTTGTGAACATGCATTTTATTTTTGTCCTTATCATAATCATGGGGTTCACCTAGTGGACATCTAGCTTCACTATCCCTTATGAGCATGTGTTTTGTTTGCATAATAGATAGCGCATTCCACTTGTAAACCTTTTTGGAAAAACAACCTAGACCTAGTCCACCGCATTGGATGACTAGTCAAAGCTTGATCTGTTGCAGTCTTTCTTTTTCCTTTCCCTTTTTTCCGTTATTTTTCCTATCTTTGATGGTGTATGTTTGTGATCTAGTTATGGCTTCATATATCATCTGCAAGTTTCTTCCTTTGTACTTATGTTGGTTTTCCATAGGATCTTGATCCTGGGGCCTTGGCCACCCTCTTGATTATTATCATCCTATCTTACTAGCATTTCTACATTTGAACCCCTCTTGATTGTGTGGTTGGCTACTTTAGAGTGATTTTGAAGCAAGTTCATCCTCTCACTAAAGTGGGGGCTAAATGTAGTGTAGTGAAATGCATACCCTTGCATTTTCACTCTTGTTTGGGCCCGCCTTGTTTTATTTATCCCTGTTTATGTCTTAATTGGTCCTCTTTTGCATTCAAAAACCCTATGAATTATATCTTTTTTCGGCTAATCCTGACATTCTTCAATGCATAAATAATAATTTAAAGGATGTCATTGGAGTGTCCTTGATTTTTGGTTACAAAAAAAATGCCACCTAGGGCATCTTTTTCAACCAAATTTCTTGGGACCATGATTTTGAGAGCACCTAAATAAGTCCCTTTTTGGAGTCTGTTCCTCGATATTTGAGCCTTGGGACTAAGATGCCACCTAGGGCGTCATAGTCCTCCTTGGCTTATTTTTGGGATTTATTTTCAAATTTTGGTAGGATTTAGCCTCCTTTATTTAATGAATTCATATGCCAGCTTGGTGTGATGTAATTTCGGGATATTAAACATAGATTAGTATAAATACAAGGTTCATTAATTCATTCTAATCCAAGTCTTTTTTAGAGCATTCTTAATAGCAAGTTGAGCTCACAAGAGCATTCAGGTGTCTTCAAGAGCATTCCTATCAAGCATTTGGAGCCATCATCAAGATTCAAGCATCATATCAAAGAGTTTCTTGTATCATGTGTGTTGTTGTGCTAACATTTGTGATGTAGGGTTTTGATTTAAGCAAGTAATTAAGTCCATATCCTTTGATTCAAGATCCATATCCATTGTAACCATTTCACACAAGTTTGCAGACTTTGCAAGGGTTTGGTGAGTTGTAGCATTGCATGTTGTTCATTCATCATTTCCCTTCATTACCTTATTTCATTTCAAGGTTTAATTACCAACAAGGGGTTTGACCAAGGCAAACCCCCATTCACTAACAAAAAACAAGTTTTTCCCTTCTTGCACATTTGTGATTGCAGATTTAGGTTGAAGAATTGAAGATCATTTGGAGTGAAAAGCTGCAAAGTTGCATTACAAAGTTGTCATCTTCACAGAAACTCACCTACAGGCTAAAATTGAAAGTTTCAGAACCTAAGATTAGAGGAGAAGCAAGTGTGGACCTTAGAACTTAGAACCACATTTAAAATTTTCATAAATTCAGATTGAAACTAAGACAACAATAAGGGAATCTTAGTCCTCTAGGTGGATATTTGTAGAGATTCATTCGAATCTTGTTCCGAC
Organism: Sequoia sempervirens; assembly: GCA_007258455.2. Classification (NCBI taxonomy): domain Eukaryota; kingdom Viridiplantae; phylum Streptophyta; class Pinopsida; order Cupressales; family Cupressaceae; genus Sequoia; species Sequoia sempervirens. The sequence continues at coordinate 130,141 of VDFB02131233.1, read as the reverse complement.
ATCCGAAGATTCAACATCTGTCCCAAAAAAATAGCACTAAGACTAAGATAATAGTAAAGGAATCTTTTGCCTCCCTAGCATATCTAAAAACTTCTTTACATTTCCAAAATCCTCACAACATCTCTATACTTCCTAGGTACACACATCCTAACTCCTTGTTGGGTATGTTGTAGGATCATCATGGAAAAAATAGGCCCTTAAGTGACGAAAAAATTAGAAAAATCAAAGTTAGGAAACTTGACGTAATTTTTTTAATAAGTTATCTATATTATTTCAAAAATATGTAAGAATAGAATCTATAGAAAATTGAATGTACTTTCTAAACTACTAGGTTTGTTTTTTTTTTAAATCTATTTGTTGAAAATTTGAAATTTCAATGTAGTAGTACTTAAATTTTAGGGAAAAATAAAGTAGTTTTTGACTGACCACCCTAAGCACAATAAAATGATAATATTTTTTAATAAGATTTTAGATATAAGTAGAGGACTCATCTCCCAATGTGATGCATATTTTTAATAATTTTTTTCCAAGTAAATAATTAATTATGAATTTTTTATTACAAATTTTAAAAAATATAAAACTCATATGTTTGACCACCTTAACTTGGTCAAAACTTCATGAAATACATTTTTTTTAATCCTATAGTATGTGAAGCATAGAATGTGATGCATGTTTTAGATTTAAAAAATGTGATACCATTTAAAAGCTATAAATGTTTTTCAATCAGCCTATCAATTAGGACTTTAGTCGTAATTCAAATAGAAAATGAATAATAATTATTTATTAAATTCAAAGTAAATCATAATTTGTATTGGTGGAAAGCTGAGAATCTCCTTTAAAAACCCTTTTCGTTTCATCAATTTTGGGTAAAAAAAAGTCATCAACCACATACCCATCATATTGCCACTTTTTTCCCCATCATGATCGTACACATACCCTGTTGTATAATTTCATCATTTTCATCTCACATTTAGCTTGCATAACTAAGTTTTGTAGGTTGAATGCTTATTTGTCTTTTCCAAGCATTTTCTTGGTCGTGAACCCCTTAAAGCTAAAAGGAACCCCCTCCTAGGTCCTCCTTATTGTGAATTGACTCACCTTATGAGGTTGATAGTCAATCCAATTAGGACTCCTAGGACATTATTGAATGATAATAGGAGAATAGTGGTGTTCTATGACCTAGGTTATAAAGCACCCATTTTCCTATTATTTGATGAGAAAGATGAGTAGTATGATCATGATGCTCATGTGAACAACCAAAAATTTATAAAAGAGTTGGCTAGATTTTATTATACATATCGTCCTATAAGTTTAATCAATACATTTCATGATGTGTTTTCTAACAAGACGTGTGTATTAGAGAATTTAAATTTATTTATGCTTTTCTTAATTCATCTATAGTGGCTGGTACATCTAATTTCAGCCCTACTTCTATCACATATCCCTCCTGTACTCTTTACCCTTAAATCATCACTTCTCATCCCACAACACCTTGGCTACTAGTCTCCCACCATTTACTATTTTTTTCTTTTCAAATTCTCTTGCCACTCATGGTTTTCCATCTAGTTACACACCATTCTAGAATTTTAAGAAATTACTCAAATGATAAAATGATTTCCTACATAACCCTATGGGAGAAGAGCATAAATATAAGCTTCCATAATAATCAGACTACAAAGATAAAATACATACCACAAGATTACCTATAATATACCCTGATAAAACCCTTAAGAGGGAAAAAAACCAATCCTCCCAAAGCAACCACACTCAAATTATTATTTAGTAAAAATTAAATTATACACTCATAGAATCCCCATGAATACTTTTTAAAGATCAAGCTCCTCCAATGCACCCTCCATATGTCCAAGCTTGTAACAACACATCTCATGCCATGCTTCAAATATGTTCAATCAATAAGAGAGCTCAATATAGATGAAATCCAATTCAACTATACAAGCAACGAATCCCAACCACTAAACATGTGCTTACTTTTATAGTATCAAGCTCATACAAAACAACTAGGTGGTAAAGGTAAAACCATGTACTTGAAAAAAATCTCTCAAAAAACCATTGACACCAACAATTATTTTGCACTACTATATTTTCCCAATATTATATATTTTCATAAGTGAAAATTACATATATAATATCTAACCAATATCATATACAACATTACAAGTGGATTGAAACAAACATTTAGTACATATCCTAAAGATGTATCATAACTAAATATTTATTTTACATAAATTGTAAAAAAAATTGTGTTAGGTGTACAACACCCTTTTCCTAACATTCTATCATGTGTATACATTTCATAAGGGTCAATGAATAAAATACATCATCATAGATATCCATGAAACTACATTAACTTCTAGCATGATTCCATACTCCATCAAAATATCTACAATACCATCCAAATAAATCACCATCTCAAGCAAGTAATACTTTGATCCTCCAACATGCCAGTAATACAAGACAAAAATAAGCCAAGGTGAATATGCACCAATCCAAAGAACACAAGAATCAAATCCAAGTGATAAAAAATTTCAAACCTACTACCAAATAAAAAGACTCGACATAAATGGAAGTAACAACCCAGTCAACCGTTTCTATAGATATATTTAATATTGTATCCAGTAGCAATAGAACTTATTCCAAAAACATATCCAACCTATAAAATACAATTAAAAGCTACATTTATAAAATATTTCAATATAGAACATACACATTCAAGAACTCCCACTACATGGGTAATATTAAATAGGAAAATGGATCATGGCATACAAAGTCTACCAAAAAAAATGCATTCCAAGGAGTGGATAATAATTGAAACCATTTAGTAACAAAGAACAATCATTATGATTTACACATGTAACAAAAATGATTGCATGTACTCTATCACAACAATTCACTATAACTCTCCCAAGTATAATATTCCAAACCATGCAAGATGAACTTGGTTGAGAATGCCAAGATCAAAGAGAATGAAAAAAATTCCACAAGTGAGTATAATATAAGATGAAGAGTATATAATACAATGATCAGGCCTTACATATATAGGAAATGATGAGGAGGTAGGAGAAATACTCTAAAAACCCCTCCAAAGATGGAATACTTGTGAGATCGCTTGACAAGTATGTGAACAAGTGTCAAGAGGTGTCTCAACTTATGAGGACACATGTCTCAACCATATGAAGTGAGACAAAAAAAAAAAAGCCTAACTAAACTTAAGCTAGGTTTAAATTGCTAAATCCTAGAAAGGTGATATCTTATCTAGATGCATAAAGACTATTTACACTAATACCCCCCTTAAATTCAACTTAGGAAGTAATGTATGCACTAATTATGAGTTATAGATAGACTAGGCCATGTTAGGAATGCATGTACAAATATCTCATAGAGTGGAGTAAAGGAGAAAACTTAGTGGGAAATAAAAACCTTCTCAAAAAGAGATGCAACGAAATGAAATATACACATGAAGAAGAAGTGATAGATGGAAAAATCATGATGACCCCCCAAGGACTACTTCTAGCACAAAGTACAATATATGTTCTCCCCATAGGAGAGAGAAGAGGGAAGGTCATTAAACACCCCTGGAAAATATGAAAACATGATCTCCATATGAGGAAATGCTTCCTCCCAAAATTGATACAAGAAGAGAAACCATGTAGCCTCCCCTAAAATGATGCTTGTAGTGTTGGTACATTCTTGATACTAAATGTTGAAGATGATCCATGAATGTTGAATAAAAGTTATCCCCTTGGGAAGAAATAACACCCTAAATATGTGCAAGATTACTTCACATTTCAAATCGCAATGTGTAGGAAGTAAGGTGAATGCCTTTAAATGGTGCACATGATTCAAAGACTAAAATAATTCCTTTAAATGATGCTCAAATTTACCCAAGTGAATGTTGATGTGTGACAGATACTGATATGATGGATCAGGTACCATAGAATATTTTTACTCCCTGTGGTATTCTTCTAATCACTCTAACTCCTTTTTTGTCTTATAGATAATCACTTTTCAAGAATGTTGTACTCCGATAATACTATTGTGCCTTATCACATTTGAATATATCATATGAATCATCTCCACAAAAAGGAAATTTTATTCTCTTCTCTGCCAAACATTTTGTTACATGTAATGACTTAATATCCTATAGTTGTAGCATGTGGCATCACATCTCTAGTAGTTGTCTGTTCCACATCCTCTTCCTCATCTATAGTTAGATTGTCTATTCTCCACCATGTAGTATTGCACTGGGTTATTTTCTAGTGCCTATACATTTTTATTATCTTGCTATGGTGGTTGTGTATAACCTACATCATATAGAGGTATTTTTGTTAGTCCCTTGACATATGTCATGTTCCTATCTATGTCTACATCATAGTTGTGGTTCATAGGTAATCTAGGATCAAGATGATCCTTGTTGTTCTAAATTTGAAATTATTTTGTAGGATAATCCTTAGTGAGGTGACTATCCCATTCTTAATAAGTTCCACAATATACTGAGTTTCTTTTAGTTGAAACTATATTTAATTCTATATGTAGTGTGGGATGCTAGAAGAATAAGGATTTTATCATTGATGCATTTTTTGGTAACATGTGCATGATGGATAAGTACATTGCATTACAATGTTGTCATTGATTTCAACATTGTATTCTGATATGAAGACCATCATGTAGATTATTTTGTATAACTTGAAAATGTTTAAAGATAGTAATCTAGTGGGCATTTGCATTCATTAGATCATTAAAATCTGAGATTGTGTATTGCATTTATTTAGGCATTTTTCATTTAGGTCAAAAAAGTGAAACATTGCATAGTTTTGTTTCAAAATTGTATCAAATCATCATTTTTAATTAGTCAATCTTTGCATCTTTTATCTAAAAATTGCATACAAAAGTTGTTATTCATAATTCATAGATTTGCACACTTGCATTTTTTATTTCCAACTATCATAAATTAGTAAAATTTGGAAAAATGTTCATTATTAAAACTATTTGTGCACATAATTGGATACCTTAAACAGTAACAAGCATAATCAAAATTTGAATTTCTAGTCACCCTATCTAGGAATCAGACACCCTAGGTTCCTATGTCCTAATATTTTTTACTAAAATTTGAATCAAATTTCTATTGGTGTATTCTTTGGTGTCTAAATTTTGTTTCTACATTTCAAAACTATCATTTAATTTCTACATTGTTGCATGTTTGCATTACAAACAATCCCTAAATTATAAAAATCTAGAAAATAATTTACTATCAAAACTATTTGAATACATATCTAAGAACCTTAAACAAACCAAATTTGAAATTTCTAAAACCCTACCTAGGAAACATACACCCTGGGAATCTTTGTCCTACCTTTTGGGGCTTAGATATCTGTGATAGAAACCTCTTAGGAGGCTCTATCAAAATGTGTTATCTATTTTCCAATCACATGTTGCATAATAGTTTGAACCTTACTACAAGCATTATATCATCATGATGGATCAATGTTTTGACAATTTTTTGACCTCTTTGAAATCCTTGGTGGATTTTTCAAGTTGTGTGTTTGGCAATAACCCTGATTCTCATAAAGAAACTCATGATACCTCATGCCCTATTAAAAGTATTTTTGAAGTCCTACGCCAAGACAAAGAGAGCATGCATGAATTCATACTATGTGCAGTGCTTTTCCCTTATCTAAAAATGCATGAAATTCAAGAAAAAAGATAAAAACAAAAGACAACACTCAAGATAAGGGTCTAAGGATGAATTTCAACCTGAAAATGAAAGTAAATGCAAATTTTTACCTTGTTGAACTTGATGATTTTGTTTTCCCCATTTGATGGCTTGACATATGTGCTCATGGTCTGATTTTAGCAGCATAACAAGTTGATTTTACTTGATTTGGATGCAAGGATGGTGGATCTTGGCTATGGAGGTTGAATGCATGCTTGAGAGATTGAGATGAAAGTTGTTGAATGTGTGTTAGAATGTGTAGGCTGCATGAATCTGAGTGAAAAATGATTTTCTTTTAGTCATTAGCAAGAGGGGAGATGAATGAATGGCCAAGATTGATTCCTGGAAGAGGATCAAGGGTTGAGATCAAGAGTTGACCAGAGGAATTAAAAATTCCTTTTTAATTTGCATGGATGAGATAAAAGGAATTTAATATTCCTTAGGGAAGGGGTACTTGCTAGTACCATAGGTAAGGGATGTGGCAAAATGGAATTAAAAATTCCATTAAATCCTTATGGGGAGAAGGAAAAGGAATTAAAAATTCCTTGGGGGATGGGAGAGGAATTAAAAATTCCTCCAAGTACCTTCGACAACTAAAATGGAATTTAAAATTCCATTTGGGGATGCAGGAAGATTATAATGAAATTAAAAATTTCATTGGGGGTTGACCATGGGTTAGACTAGGCTAATTAATGGATGATTAGAGGTGGGTTAGGTGGCTAAGAGAGATTAGAAGCCCACTTGCATTTTATGGAGGATGTAACACCTCCCTAATCAATGATTACAAATGCGTACATCCTTAATCAAGGATTAAGCAAGGGGGATTAAGATTAGGAGTGGATTATGGAGGATGTGACATGAGGGTTATTAAATAAATGGTTTATTTATTTAATTTTTGGAGGAAAGGGATAAGTGATGGGAGTAAATAATTCAAGGAAATTATTTACACTAGGCTAGGATTTAAAGATGATAGAAGAAATAGATTATTATGAAGGGATAATGAATAATAAATATTAATTAAATAATAGGGTATTATTTAATTAATATACAAGATATGAAACTAGTTGAAATAGGGGTAAATTGACTAAATGAAAGTGGTTAATTTTTAGCATCTACATTTTTCCCCTCTTTGAGATGGTTATGAAGTAACATCATTTCAAAGAAGATTAAAACATAGCACCTAGAAGAAGATGGTTAGATGTGAAAGATGCCCTAGTGATTGGAAGAAGTGACTAGGAGGAAAGATGATGGGACTGAATATGAAGATTATGGATTGAGGATTCCATCTCGAGAGGATGTGTGGGTTCAAGAGAACATGGGTGTGCTCTTGAAATGGATGAGATGATGCAAGGGTAGATGGGGAGGAGATGAAAAATGATGGATAGAATGTGGGATGGGAGGAGGAAGAAATAATGGATGAGGGAGAGTAACAAGAAAGCAAGTAGAAATGGATTCAAGGACAAATATGATGTTTTCCTAGTCAAGCTACAAGCCACGATTTATGGATGATGCATGGAGTGTTGTTGATGAGGGAATGATATATCCCAAAAAAACACAAGGATTGGGAAGGATGCATCCTGATGGTGATAATGATGGGAGTGTTGTTGATGAGGAAACGATAGATCCCAAAGAAACATGAGGATAAGGAAGGATACATTTTGATGATGATGATGAGAGTGTTGTTGATGAGGGAACGATATATCCCAAAACAACACAAGGATAGGGAAGGATACATCCCAATGATGATGATGGGGGTGTTATTGATGAGGTAATGATATATCCCAAAACAACACAAGGATAGGGAAGGATACATCCTGATGATGATGATGATTGGATCAAGGCTTGTAGCAAGGCTAGGAACAATACCAAAGATGCAAATAGATGATTTGTGCTAGATTGAATGGATTAGGATTGGATTGAGATTTGAGATTTTTGAAATGAATGAAGATGATGGAGGAAAAGAGGCTTAGAATAAGAAATATATATTATCCTAAGAAGATTGTTGAGATGATGAAATGGAGAGGATTGATGAAAATACTCTTATAATAAAAAATCTATGTTATCCTAGGAAGATTGAATAAATTATGAAATAATGAGGATTGATGAAAAGATGCTTAGAATAACAAATATATATCATTCTAAATAGCTAAAATGACAATGAGATGATGGAAAAGATGGAAGGATGAATGAATAATAGGGAAATGGAGGGAGAAAAATCACTTAAACAACCGAAATCTAGTGATTAGGAAAGAAAATTTTAGGAATTATGGGGATGAAAATGATAGAGGGAAATGATAGATGGTAGGATGGGAGATGGGGGAGATGAAGGATTGTAACCAAATCAAGAAAATTAATTGCTATGTGTGTATGCTACCATGTAATGAGTGCTTAATTTGATATAGCATGAGATACTATGCAGCAGGGTATGAGGAACCAAGGCAACTTTGTATCACATGCATAGGAATGACGTAACAAACAAAAGGTTAGTCCAACATCTCAAAGTCACAAGGGATTTGGCAGGGCCAATGCTGGAAAACAGAAAACACTAAGGATTCCCCAACGTAACACAAGATCACAAGGAACTTGGTGGGTACTGTGGGGGACAACCAGGAAGACAAGATCACATAAAATAATAAGATATTCCCCTATATCTACAGTCAAAGTGCACCATGATATGATGGATTATGATGACCTTGAATAGGTATAATAGGAAGCTCAAAAGATAAGTAAAATGAAAAAACATCAAAATATCACAATAAATTTCAAGCATCCTTTGCCATAGGACCAATGGGTAGATGGGATTGATGCAGTTTGAGACAAGTATACATCCTGCTAAGACCAGATATATGGGGGTATATTGTTTGATTGACACAACTCAAGATACTCAAAATGGATGGAACCAAATGGTACCAATGAATGTTTTTATTAGGAACCAGATGAATAGGGACACTCTTGATGACATGACATGAATCCAAGACACCCTAAATAATAGACCTAGGGTCTTGGGAGCTAATCAAAGATTAGCCTTACCTACGTGAAAGTGAAAAGGCCTCATAGATCTACAAAAGACCAATGATAGAAAATAGGTAAGGGAGATTCAAGATTACCATGATAAGTAGATACAACGATGGAGTTGATATGATAAGACAAGACAAAGCTTGTGCCAGGCAGGATGGGGGATATGCCAGATGTGGATTTCATGAAACTCAAAAATGGGATAGTTTTCCAAATGATCAAAAGAAAAATTGGGAGGATGATGTGATGGATATATAAGTGATGAAAAGTGATAGGAGATTAGAAAGAGATGTGAAAGAGGTGGGAGTGGTGATAGTGAGACAAAGGGCATTGGATTGCATGGGGAGTAGCCTATAGCTAGATACCAATGACAAGGGATTATGAGATGGAATGAGGATAGTAAGAGGGATCGCATGGATGGATGGATGGGAAAATAAGAATGAGAAGAGGGAAAAGTATTAGTGGATGGAGGGATGGGAAGACAAGGATTTGGAAGATGGATTGTATTTTTGTGATGGATGGATGGAGATATAAGGATGGATAAGATGGAAGGATGAGCATATGGTAGGATAGACAGATGGGGATATGGAAGGATCATGGTATGAAGGGATGAAGATTTTGGAAATATTAATGGAAGGATGATGTGGAGATAATGATAGGGAGATGGAAGGAATGATAGTGTGGATGAATGATGTCTCCAAGGACTATTTCAAAAATTAATACAAACATGCCCCACTATAGATCATATGTCATGTATGATGAGGCAAGAGGGATGGAAGATAAATAGATAGATAAATAAGGAATGGAGATGGATTGTAGCATGATGGGTGGATAAGGAGGGTAGATGGATGTGAATAGGATGCATGGATAAGAAAGGTAGATGGGGAGGATAAGGAATATGATAGTGGGCAATCCCACAATAGTGGTTTATAATTTTTGGCCAAACTAGACACTGAAATTATTATTTGTAACTAAATCTTCACATTCGGGCACCTATAGCAGCTAATCCGTGAGGAATTTGAAGATGATGCAAACTAGAATCTCATCACATTTTATTTGTAGATTCTAAAAATATTTTTTTCAATTTTTTTGGAATCAGATTGTACTTCTTTTTCCATCTCCCATGAAAATTGGATTTTTTCATAAAACAATATTTTAAAAAAGTGAAGCACACAGTATAATGCATAACTTTTTTTCCATGAAGGATAAAATTCTAAATCTTTCAAATTTAGATTTGTAACTCTGATATTTAGTGCTTCCACTTGGTTAGATTTTTTATTGATTTTTTTTTCCTTAATCAAGTTTCGACATCAAACCAATTAGAATTTAGACATAGCCTGACCGTATAATGTGTAACTCTTTTGTATATATCGAAATTCATTTTTTTTTTTGGTTGATCCAAGGACTAGTGCAATATATTTTCATTTTTTTTTTTTCTTTTATTTTTCCACGTCAAAACCCTTCATTTCAATGACCCCATGCCTCCTACGTAACAAAGATTTGTTCTATGTTGGAGCTTATGAGTTGTTTATCCAAGGATTTGAAGCTGGGAGCATCCTCCTTCGAGGAGATGGGAGTAAAAGGCTGGGGGGATGAGGGTGGTTCCAAATAGAGGTTTAGCCTCTAGGGGTAACTAGGGTTTGACGAACCCCTTGCTATGCATTTTTTTTTTTTTGGTGGTCAAAATGTAAAGGGGTTTGGTTGAACCATGGTTCGAATGAACCCCTAATGGGTTCGGTTGAACTAGGTAGGTTCGTATGAACCCCCAAAATCACTTTTTTTGCTTTGGGGTCATTTTTGTGAGTTTTCCTTCCTCACTTCAATTGTAAACCACTATTGTGGCTTCACCCTAGTGTATGGATGAGGGGAATGTATGCCAAAACATGTTAAAAGTATGTATAAATAGGTGTCCCTATCTTTATCAAGATCACGAGGATGAAAGGATTGGGATAAATGGGATATGATAGGCATGATAGGTGCATAGGTTGGATGTAGGAGATGGATAAAGGGGATGAAGTTTCCCCCAATTGTGGAAGTAAAATGGATGGGGAATTTACACATGAAGCCTTTTTTCCAGGTTTTCATCATGGTATTTATCCAAGGTGTTTTTTTTCCAAGTTTTCACCATTGGAGAAATTTTTATCTTTACTTTTTTTCTTTTTTTGATTTTTTTTTTTGGGAATTATGTGGATGGACATGGATGAGGATAGGGATGTGGATAAATGTATTAATGTATTAGGGAAGATATGTGATAAGGTGATATATAAAGGACTCAAGCATCAAATTCCATATGAGGTAATAAGAGCCCTTGTGTGAAGTGACTATTGGATGTTGGTGCAACCTGATTAGGAAGGATGGGTTATGCAAGGGAATGGTTTAAAGGGATTTTATGGGGGAGATATGTGGTATGATGGAAGGGATGTTGGAAAGTGTATGGTTGGAAAGATGGAGTGGATGTGTGATGGGGGAATGTGAAATGATCAGAGGATTAATGGATGGAGAATGTGGGGATCATGGAGGAGTTGGGATAATGAATTTTGGCACATAAGGACCAAAAATAGATTTAGGAGATGGACGATGCAAATGATTTGCTATTGGATTAGAAAATTTGGATTTTGTTATGGATTTTTCATTTGAATTCATTGTATCTTTTTTTATTTTGGATTCACATGGTTTTGATTTTTTCTTGAATAGGCTTGTGTAGCCTTTGGGATTGATTTAGATTTTGGATTGGATTTTTACTTTCTTCATCATGTCTTTTTAAGGGGACATGTGGAGATTTAGATCCATGTAGATGTTTGGATTTATGCATTTTTACCTTTGCATCCAAAGTTCTTTTGATAGCAATGGGATGGGTACAAGGAGATGGATGATGTGGGGAGAATATGAATGGAGTGATAGAGGTAGGACTTTGAGGATGGTGTGTGGATGCGGGATGTGTAGTTATGTACCTTTGTTGATGCTGATTAGGGAATATGAGAGTGGGATGTTTATGATGGGTGATAGGGCTAGATGATTGATGGATGAGGGGATGAGTAGGGTGAGATGGAGGAGGTGATTTTTGGATATAAGGTCCTAAAATGGACTTAGTATATGGAATATGTGTCATGGTGGATGGAGGTACATAAGGAAACCAAAATAGACATACTAGATGGAGGATGAGTGATAGTGGATGGAGGGACATAAGGACCCAAAATGGATTTGTAGGATGAAGGAGGAGTATGGATGGTTGTTTTGAGGTGATATGATGCAAGAGGGGGAATGTAAACAAATGGTTTGGTGGAGTGATGGGAAGAACCTACTGTTCTTTTTGAAGAGGCTCACTTAGGATGTACAAAGGTTGTACCAACATTTTTGGATTGTGAGTCTTGAGATATATATCCAAGACCTTGTACACATGGATTTTCTTTGACATGGATGGGCTCTAAAATACCTTGTTGATGAAGGCCTAAACCTTTTCCTTAATAGTTCATAGTATTGAGTATTTGATGTATGGATGAATATAAGAGGACGAAGGGGTTATGGAATTGGTATTAGGATAGTTTGGGTAGGTGGTGATAAAGGATCATGAGATAGAGATGATGGGATGGTGGGATGTTCATTTGGAGGAGGAGATGATAGTAAATCATGGGATGGGTTAGGTGTAATGGTAGGATCTTGATTAGTAATGGAATTATTGGATGGAATGGAAGTAATATGATTTTGAGATGGAGTGGACAAGATGGTAGGATCTTGATATTGATGAGGGGATATGTTGGTATGCTTTGGATCAAACTATTGGAATGTTTCAACTTGTGTAGGTGGCATGATGATAGAGGAGTGTTGGATGGGCTCAAAGGATGGGGAAGATAGAAGGATGTAGGATTCATGAAGTTCATGGGGGTGGATTTTGGTAATACTAGGAGTAAGAGAATGGGGTTGGATTTGGGTGTCTTCAATTGGTAGGGTAGTTCTAGGAGTAGAAGATAGGGATTCAATGGACTTAGTGGGTTTTATGGTTTCATTAGTTTGGATGGTGTTAGGAGTTGTAATAGTAATGATAGGTGTGGGATGGAGAAGGGCCTCATCACTTGTGATTGTACATGGTGGAGTGGGGTGGCATGGCTCCACACCATCAAGATGTGGATTTGGGGATGTCTTCTTTTTTATGAGTCCTTGGATGAAATTTGGAAGGATATACTTGTGTATTTTAGGCTTAGATTGGCTGATGGGAATAGATGAAGGATTATGAATGGGTGGAGGACTAAGATTATGGATTGGTGGATTAGGATTAGATGGAGGAATGGGATTGGATGGAGGACTAAAAGTAGGTGGAGGATTAGAATTGGTGGGGGGATAAAAAATATATGGAGGACAAAGGTGTGATGGATTGGAGAGAGGATTAAGATATGATGGCATGGAAGATGGAGTGATAGAGGAGAATATGGATGATAGATTAGGATAGGAGGAAATGGATGGTGGATCAGGATAGAAATATGTGGATGGTGGATTGATGTTGGAGAAAGTGGATAGGGAATTGAGGTAGGAATATTGGGATGGTGGATTGAGGTGGGAAGATTGGGATGTTGGATTAGGATAGGAGGATGTGGATGATGGATTAAGATCATGCATTAGAGGATAATGAGATGGAGGATTTGAACTAGGGGTGAAAGTGATCGTGTTGTTGTGCAAAGATGGAAGTTGAGATATGGCTAGAGGAGAAGATGGAGGTATGAATATTGGATGAGAGGGATATGTGGGGGATAGATAAGATGTACATGTGGATGATAGAGAAGATGTAGATGTGGATGGGCAAGATGATGGATATCTCATGTCAAAGATAGCATAGGGATTGCTAGTGGGTGTGTATGAAGGCATGATTGGATAACTTGGATTAGTGATTGAATTTTGGATGATGTTTGGGGAGAGATGGATAGTAATGATAGCATCAAGGGGATCTATATCATACTTGTCTTTATCAACAAGAATTTCATTGTCATCATCCACATAATTGGGATCTCCCTTGACTACTATATTCAATTGCATTGATGGAGGATTAATATCAAAGCACCATGATTCCTTTTAAATCAAAATACCATCATATGAAAGTGACAATACACTTATATCTTTTTACATGTAAAAAATTACAATTTCATTCACATTAAAAAATATAATAATTATCTTAGTTTTACTAATAAGAAATCACTTTGAATTGTTTAAAATAACCTAAACATTATTTTACATAAGAAATATTCAATATACATATATCCCCTTCTCAAGTGGGAAACCACTCTTTCTTCTTTAATATCAAAGCACCACAATTCATTTTAAATCAAAATTTATATCATATGAAAGTGATAATACAATAATATATCATTTTAGAATTTTTTACAAGTGAAAAATTACAATTTCATTCATATTCAAAAATATAATAATTATCTTATTTTTACTAATATAAATTTACTTGAAATAGTTTAAACTAATCTACAAATTATTTACATTATTTACATAAGAATTATTCTATTTACATTTATTCCCTTATAAAATGAGAAACCACTCTTTGTTTTGTAGTATCAAAATATCATGATTCCTTTTAAATATGAATACCATCATATGAAAGTGACACTTCACTTATATCTTTTACATGTAAAAAATTACAATTTCATTCACATTCAAAAATATAATAATTATCTTATTTTTACTAATAAAAAATTATTTGAAATAATATAAATAACCTACACATTATTTTACCTAACAAATATTTGATCTTTCTGTCAAATCCTATTTTTATTTATTACCTTACAAAATGGAAAACAACATTATTTAATAGGGGAGATAACTGGTCTTTCTACTGAGGGTGTCAAATTCTACCAGGACTGACGATTCTTTGATGAAGCGGTCATTAAATTTCCTAAAAAAGATAAGGAGAAAGCGAAGATGGTGAAGGTTGCTAATAGCTACTTTGATGTGGAGTCCATCAAATCTATTTGGAGGAAAGTTTTAAGAGTTGTTATGGAATATATCACAGTTGACGGGCGCTTTACCAGAGTCTATGGTTACCACTTTGCCATTCTGAACCATTTCAGGCATAAGGTTCGTATATCTCTTCCTTTTTACTTATTTTCTTCTCTGAAGAATTGCCTCAATGATGTGGAAAGAAACCCTAGGAGGAATGCTATTATTCACCCTGGTCTTGTTAGGCTCATTTTTTAGCATTTTCAAAATTTACTTGCTTTGCCTAAAACTATTGATATTGAAGAATTGGATGATGAGGAGACAAAAAGTAGTAGGGAGATCGAACCTCGGGCCCCCCAGCTTGTGATCTTGTTGGCCATGATACCATTGATCCCCAGTCCTTATCTTGTCAGAAATCCCTTAAAGGCTCTGCCCCGTTGTCTTTTCCTAAGCGGCAACCTCTGCTTGAGTGCCCTAGTCTGAGTTTTATCACCCCGCCTTGTCTTAATCCCCAACCGTCTCCTGGTTGCCCTACTCCTGGTTTGTCCCCAGGTGTGAAAGGTAACCCTGTTATGAAACTCGTTTCGTATTCAGGGAATTCTATGGAAATCCTCTCTGACAAGCCCATGGTCAGTAAGGAGTCGGCCCCTAGTGCTCCTACTTCTGGTAATTCTGGGAATGATCATTTAGAGTCCCCTATTCAAGATGAAATCAATTCTGCCTTGAATAAGCTTAAGCTTGAGGATTTGGTTAGTATAGCGGAAAAAAGTACAGATGGCCTTTTTACTGTTCTCAAATGGACCCAGAAAGAAGTCTGTAATTTGAAAGGTCATGTTACTGATCTCAGCAACAAGGTCAAGGATATGGAGCAGAAAATTAGTAGGAATAGTGGAGACAATGATGAACAGGAAACTCCTTTACCGAGGAAAATATAGCAGTTACAGGAGGATAGATTGGCTAGCATCGAGTGCAGCATGTCCAAGATTGAACAAAACATTAGGGCTACTGTTGCTAACAATCATAAAATTGCAAGGCATAACACCATCATCATCAATGCGATGGTGGAAAAGCTTGAAAAAAACCAAAAGGGATCGCTGGTTGTGGAGTTGGATGCGGATAGGGGTGGCAGCAGATCGGCTGGTGAAGGGATTTCGACTCGTACCAGGGCTAACATCAAGAGGAAGACCCCAACTTCATCTCATACGGTCCAAATTCTCAAGCAGGGGTTACATGACATGCAGAATGTTGAAAAGGAAGCCGAGGATTTACTTAACACCTTGGAGTAATGTAATGTTTTGTTTGCTGGTTTTTTGGGTGGTCCTTTTTTAGGGCCCTTTTATCTTTTGTTGCTGTCTTTTCCTTCTTTGAGACAGCTATCCGGTTGTTTGTCATTTCTCTGTCTATCTCTTGTTGTTTAAACTCTGTGGTTTCAAGTCCCTGTAAAACCTATTTTTTCCTTTTCAAAAACATTATTCTACATAAGAAATACTTGATCCTTTCTACCAAATCCCATTTCCATTTATTATCTTACAAAATGATTATTATCTTACAAAATGAAAAACCAACATTATTTTATAAGAAATATTTGATCCTTTTTATTAAAATCCCATTTCCATTTATTAGCTTCCAAAATGAGAAACCGCCCTTTGTTTTTTTAATATCAAAATTGTATGTCTCCTTGCTTTTAAATCAAACTAGCATCACGTGAAAGTGACAGTTCTATTTTAAATCTTTTTACACGTGAAAACGCATTTATTCCCTTACATTTGACAAAATTTCATATTTTACGATCGACGTTGCATACTACCATTTTTCGAAAGCGATGAAAAAATGATTTGTTTTACGTTAATCCAATAAAAAATGATTTGTTTTGTTGACACCCAAAAGTTCAGTTCGCTGTCAATAAATAAAAGCATGAAACAAACGGAATCTACGATTGGTAGGAAACATTTCTAATCGAGAAACGGGAAATTTAATGTAATTAATATCTAATTTAATCAATAAAATATATTTTGACAATTAAGATTATGATAAGATGAAGAAAAACCCGACTTGTAACATACGATCTGTAATTATCTGAATGAGATTCAGTTGTATGACTAACCCGATCAACCAACGCTCTTAAATGCAGTCTTAGAATTTCAAGATTTCGTTCTAGTAAATCTAAAATTAAAATTTATTATGTAAAAAGCTCAGAAATAAAACAGTCTAACCTTGAGGAAATAATTTTCAAAACAGTTCATCTCCATCGACAGAAAGTTCAGGTGGTGGAAGCAGAGGACATCTACAGGAAGGGCAGGTATGGTGATGGTTATCAATCCATTCATCATCTTCAGCTCTCGGATTTCGTCATCTTCTTCGAAAGAGCTCAAGCAGACTGCACACACATAATCCTCCTCGCTCTCAATCACCTTCTCTGCAATATTTCGGAGTCTAATGACAGGCAACCTATACTTTATCATCTCCCCTGATGTGGGGGGAATTTCTGGTAATTCTTGCCATAAATAGCTCTCGTCTTGCGGCGGTCTGCTCAGTCGAAGAGCAGAAAGAAACCAACAGAGTGCGTTGTGTATGTAAGCCATGGCTGATGCTGAGTAGAGCAGCACTCTGGGTATAGCGATGTTGCGGAAACCCACAGGAGATCCCATGACGGAGAAAGCTTTGAGGAAATACGCAACTTCAAGTACACACAGAAATCTAAGATAGAACGTGAGATGCTCTGCTATACTCTGGCTTTTGCCGCAAAGCGTATATTTGAAGGCTGTTTTGCACAAAAATACCCACCAGTCTTGTTTCAAAATGCAGTCAATGCCAGATACGCAATTTTAAATCAAAGAAGTCGTAATATTTTATATTTTCCAACTACCTCATAAATATTTGGTTGGTTGGCCTCAATTTTTTCTTTTTCAATTGGTGAAACAACTGTTTTGTTATTTAATTGTATTAATTTCATCATTCATCAATTTTTAAGTATTTTCTGTTACTTAAAGAATCACTCAGTAGTGATATATTTAAATTTGGTGTTTGGAAAGAAGTAAATAGTATGTATATGTCATTGTAGGTTCCATTTCTACTATCTTTCAATCTTTGTAATCTACCATATTATGTCTACTTTTGATGAAAAGACAATCCTTACACGGTATTTCTTAATAACATCAACCCTTAAATTAGTAAAAGCAACAAAGCAAATGAAGATTATTCAAGGAGACAATAGTGCAAAGTTTTAGTTTGTGGAAGGTCAATTTAAAGCTCTATGATGAGTCTGCAATCACATGTCTAACCTAGATAGCCAAACTTGATTCCTAACAAAGTAGAGGATGGACATAAAGTCTAATAAATTCTTATAATATAAAATAAACATTTTTTAACATACATTAATCTAATTCAAAAATGTAATTATTAGAACACACACCTCAACCATAGCTAAGTAGCCCCCTCTTTGGTATTTATATTTGATGTTTTAAAACAAGTAAATAATGTGTGTGTGTGTGTGTGTGTGTGTGCATGTCATTGTAGGATCCTTGTCTACTATCTTTCAATCTATGTAATCTAGCAGAGTACGTCTACTTGTGTTGAAAGGAAAACCTTGCAAGGTATTTCTACATAACACCAACCTTCAAATTAGTAGAAGAAACAAAGAAATCAAAGATTATTTAGGGAGATGATAGAGAAAAGTTTTATTTTATGTAATGTCAAATCTAAATCTCTATGATGAGTCTATGATCATCTGTCTAACCTAGATAGCCAAACATGATCCCTAACAAAGTAGTGGATGAACATAAAATCCAAGAAATTCTTATGATAGAGAAGAATTTTATTTTTTAGCATGCATTAATCTAATTCAAAAAAATCCATTATTAGCACATAGACTTTGGTTATAGCTAAGTACACCCTCATTAGTACTACTTAATTTTCTAATTTAAGTATTACAAAGTATTTATTATCTATTTCAACTATCGTTAATTAATCTAGGTTGATGTGGGCTTATGTGTATGCATTTGATAATATTTTCTTGGTTCATCCTAATGAAATTCTATTTTTTTAACATTTTTTTTTTGTTAATCGATCCCATATTGCATGATCTAATTTGCTTCTAGGTTTTCTTATTCCTATTAAGGCTTCTTAGATCTCCACTTTTATGATATTTTCATGTCCTTTCAAATCAAAAAATATATATTCCCATTTGATTAATTTATTTTAAAATGTCCAATGGATTTTTCTATTAGAGTTTATGAGTTTATTACGATCTCACTTATCACACTCTATCCACCTTTAGCTATTGTATTAGGGTTTTACTTTCACATTTGATATACCATTAATATTTCTAGTTTTTCAAGTTAAAACTATATTTTCATATATTTATTTTATTAACTTATATTCATGCCCAAAGCTACTCAAGATCTTAATCTTTCAATCTAAAGGAGTGTTTATGTGAACCCTAGCATGGGCCAAACTAGTAGAAACAAAATCCTTTTTGATGCTCATAATGAGAAAGCCGAGTAGTATGATCACAATCCTCATGTGAACAACCAAGAATTTAAAAAGGAGCTAGCTAGATTTTATAATGTATAGCATCCTATGAAGTCAATCAATATGTTTCATGATGTATTTTGTAACAAGACATGTGTATTAGAGACTTTAAAATCTATGTATGCTTTACCTATTTCATCTAGAGTGACTACTAAACCTAATTTCATCCCTACTTCTTGTTGGAATTAGGTTGTCTCAACCTTAGGTTCATAGAATTTATCTATTTTTATTTGATGTATTTATTTAGATTATAATGATTATTACCCTACCTAAGTTGTCACTTTGTGCGAATTGTTGATGATTCTTTTCAAATTAAAATTTACATCATATGAAAGTGATAGTACAATAATATACCATTTTAGATCTTTTTACAAGTGAAAACTTATAATTACATTCATATTCAAAAATATAATTATCTTGCTTTTACTAATAAAAAATTACTTGAAATAGTTTAAAATAATATACACATTAAATTTACATAAGAAATATTCAATTTACATTTATTCTCTACAGAATTGGAAACCATTTTATTTTCTTTAATATCAAAGCACCATAATCCCTTTTAAATCAAAATACCATCACATGAAAGTGATAGTGCACATATCTTTTTACATGTGAAAAATTATAATTTCATTCACATTAAAAAAATATAACTAGAAATTGCACCTTGGTGTGCAATGGGTATGTCAAAGAGGTGTGGTTCAGGTCAATTTTGAAAAAATTTGGTCTATTTTTTGCATAAATTTTTGTAGTACATGAGGTCAATTAGTAGGCCATTTATCAAATGATGTTTTTTGTGCAACAAAGGTCTCAATTGAGAAGTGAGAGCTTCAAATCAAGTATCCATTCAATTAGAAGGATCCAAACATGACTAAAACAATACCTTTGAATGAGGAAGATAATCAAACACATTACCAACAAGTGCATGTTAATTTTGAAATATGGAGTGAGGGAAAAAGAGAGGGAGAGAGAGGGAGAGACACAATAGAGAGAGGGAGACATGTCTAGAAATAGAGGGGGGAGAGTGGAAAATAGAGGTAAATATTATGATAGAGAAAGAGAGGAGTATGGTGACAAATAGATAGAGATAAAGGTAGAGGGAAAGATAAAGACATAGAAAGATAGGGAGATAGATAGGAAGAGATAGAGAGATAGAATTAATTTTCCCAAAAAATATTTAGTGGTAAGCTATGTTGTATTGCACATTTTAAGTTGATACAAATATAATTTTGTGATGGTAGAAACGGGCCCTTCTTTTGTAATGAGATGAAATGTTCATATTTCTTAGTATGCTAAATTCTAGTCCATTGTTGTCTTGATACATGTGTACTAGAAGAATTACTATATATGAAGATTAGAAATTACTTATATCAAAATAATGGGCATTAAAATAGATCTAACTTGTTCTTTTGAAGAGAAGATGTCTCTTTATTGCAAATTTTACATTTTATTTTTCTTTGGTGTGTCATTAGTAAAATCTATGTAACATAAAGAGAGGAATATAGAAAGAGAGATAGACCATGAAAAAGAGAGAGAATAGATATAGAGGGAAAGATAGAAAAGTTGGAGAGAGGGGACAAAGAGATGCATTTATAGAGAGAGATAGGAGATGAGAGAAAAATAAGAGATATAAAGGGAAACAAAGATTTGTTTTTTATCAACTATTATGTGCCAACAATCCAAAGATGGCACATGTTCATGGGAATCCACCTCTCTACCCATCTCTCTTTATGCCACTCTAGCTGACTCTACATCTCTATCTCTTTATGTCTATCTATCTCTTTGCATATATCTCTTATTTCTCTCTATACCTCTCATGCTCTACTTTTCCTAAAAATTGAAGCTTAAATCTTAATGGAAGATTAAAATAGAATAAACTAAATGCAATCAAAATATATAATAAATAAATAGGTGAAATAGAAGAATTAAAATATCAATAAAATATGTACAGGTAAGAAATGTAATTAATATATTACAAAAATTATTAACATCAATTGAAAGGTAAGATCAATATTAATAAATAAAAAATTATTATAAATTTAACCACAAATATAGTTAAATTATTAAATAAATTAAATTTCTAAAATGAAAACCCTACTAAAGTATATTAAAATTGTTAAAGCTAAAATTTTAACTTGTATAATAAAATTTCAAAAGCTTAAAAATTTAAAAATTAAATGAAACCTATTAAAAAGGAAAAAATTCAATTCATAATTAATTTGCACAACTTAATTAGTAAAAATCAATTTGATGTAATTCTTGAAAAACATGATCTAACATAATACAAATGTAATTACTATTAACTTAATCTATTATCATATTCTTGAATCATTTATAAAACTAAAAAAAATAAAAAAAATTACTAATTTAATATTTAGTATAATACTAAATTTAATAATTGCAACTTAATTATATAAATAAATAAAATACATTAATAATTATTTTGTTTCACGTATTAGCCCCAATATTTAATGAAAGGGTGCTTTATTCTCTGTAGTTCAAATTTAGATTGAAATAAGACAGGTTTAAAAACCCATAATCTACTATGAGTTAGAGCCTCCTACATAACAGAAAACCTAACTTGACATTATTTTTATTTTTCTAAAATTTTAAATATTTTGTGTGAAAAAAATTAAATTCAATTATTTTTAATTTCAACAAAGAAATATGTTTGCTTGGAACCATGCATTTGACGTCATTTCCAAAGCAATAAAAATATTTATAATACTCTTGTTGCTTGCAAATAGAAAATAGTGGGTGGAATTGTTGGCATGAAACAACTAATCAAAAGTTAGTTTATCTCTTCTCTATCTCTTTCCCTTTGTATTCTCTATCTCTCTTTGTCTATTCCTCTCACTTTTAATCTATATCCCCATCTATATTTCTCACTTTCTATATATATTTCTATCTCTCTTTTATCTAACTCTATCTATTTCTCTCTATCTCTTTCCCTCTTTATCTCTTTCTAGCCCCTCTCTCCCTCCCTATCTATCTATCTAAATTTTTCTTTCTCTATTATTTGAGTTTTTCTCTCTTTATATATATACATCTCTCTATATAGAATTGTCTCCCCCTATTTTTTTCTTTTTCTCCTCTCTTGCTCTCTCTTCCAAGATGAGTTAAACTATTAGATTTTTTATCTTAATTTAATTATATTATATTAAAAATATTCTTATTAATTATAATAATTTTAAATTTCTATTTAAGTTTCATTATTATTAAATATAATATAATAATAATAATGTAATTTATATTTAATAAAAAGTATAATTATATTATATATAATTTTATTTGTATTATATAAAATATATATTATATATATATTACATTTATATTTAATAGTTTGTAATGTAAAATGTAATATATAATAATAAAAATAACTATAATCTTATTTTAAAGATTTATTTTGGATACCATATAATTCATTTGTGGTTAGGTAGATAATAAAGGAGCCATGTCAGAACTCCTGTACATGTTTTTGAGTAGTTTTTTCATGGTCTAACCTGGTTATTGGTGTGTAGCTCCCACTATCGTCTAAAGTAAAAAAATGAAATAATATCCTATAGTCACCCCGCAAATGAAAATTATGAAATTCTAATAAATGAGATGCCTTTTATCGTCTTGCATCCCATTTCCAGTAATTTGGAACATTGAATATCAGAAATGAACCAGTTCATTTCAAATAGAATATGCGTTCAATATAAATAAAATAAAATAAAACATTTATTCTAGAAACCTACCTTTCTTCTTTAATATCAAAGCTCTATGATTCCTTACTTTTAAATCACAATACCACATGAAAGTGAGTAAAGAAATGACAAAACATAATTTATTAATTTTTGCAATCAACGTAGCATACGACCATTTTTCGAAAGCGATGAAAAAGTGATTTGTTTTTCATTCAAAAGATTTAATTGGCTAGCAAGCACCCAAAAATTTCGCTTTCGATAAAGAAAAAGCATGAAACAGACGGAATCTACGTTTGCTGGGAAACATTTCTTATGGAGAAACAAGAAATTTTATGTAATGAAAATCTAATTTAGTCAATAAAATATATTATGCAATTTTAAATGAAAGAGGTAGTAATATTTTATATTTTCCAGCTACCTCATGAATAATTTTCGGACGTTCGAGGTGGAGCTCTTCCTTTATTCAATGTAAATTGGGTTAGTTGGCCTTATTTTTTCGTTTTCAAGTGGTTTTAATATTTAAAGATACTTAATTATATTATTTTTATCATTCATTTTCTATTATTTTAAATAATTAAAGAATCACTAAATAGTGATGAATTTAGATTTGGTGTTTTAAAAGAAGTAAACAATATGTATATGTCATTGTAGGTTCTTTTCTACTATCTTTCAATCTTTGTAATTTATCATAGTATATCTATTTTTGATGAAAGAACAACCTTTCCACAATATGTATCCTTTCACATTTGATATACCATTAATATTTTTAGTTTTTCAATTTAAAATTAGATTTTTTAATATTTATTTTGATAACTTATATTCATAAGTAGGAGGTATTTTCCATAGCGGTCAATGAGAACATGGGTCAATGAGTTTGACTCATAAAACTAGATAGTTGAATCCTGATAGCAATATAACTTATGTTCATGTTTCAATCTACTCAAGATCTTAACCTTTCAATCTAAAGGAGTGTTTATGTGAACCCTAGGGCATGGCCCAAACTAGTAGAAACAAAATCCTTTTTGATGCTCATAATGAGAAAGATGAGTAGTATGATCACGATGCTCATTTGAACAACTAAGAATTTAGAAAAGAGTTGGATAGCTTTTATACTATATATTATCCTATAAATTTAATCGATATGTTTCATGATGTCTTTTCTAACAATACATGTGTATTAGAGACTTTAAAATTTATTTATGCTTTTCTTACTTCATCTATAGTGACTGGTACATCTTTTTTTCAACCCTACTTCTATCATAGATCCATCCTCTACTCTTTACCCTTCAATCATCACTACTCACCCCACAGTATCTTGGCTACTAGTCTCCCACCATTTACTACTTATCCCTTTTCAAATTTCTCTTGCCACTCATGGTTTCCCATGTAGATACACACCATTCTACAATGTTAAGAAATTACCCAAATGATAAAATGATTTCCTACATAACCCTATGGGAGAAAAGAATAAATATAAGCTTACATAGGTATTAGAATACAAAGATCAAAGACATACAACAATATTACCTATGATATACCCCAGTAAAACCCTCAAGAGGGAAAAAAACCAATCTTCCCAAACCAACCACACTCAAATCATTATTTAGTAATAAAAAAACTATACACTCATATAGTCCCCATGAATACTTTTCAAAGATCAAGCTCCTCCAATGCACCCTCCATGTGTCCAAGCTTGTAACAACATATCTCATCCCATGCTTCAAATATGTCTAATTAATAAAAAAGCTCAATATAGATGGCATCCAATTCAACTATACAAACAACCAATCCCAACCACTAAACATGTGCTTACTTTTATAGTATCAAGCTCACATAAAACAAAGTTAGGTGATAAAGGTAATACCACATACTTGAAAAAATTCTCTCAAACAACTGTTGACACCAATAATTATTTTAGGCTACTATATTTTCCCAATATTAAATGTTTCAATATATGAAAATTATATATAGAATATCTAACCAATATTATATACAACATTTCAAGTGGATTGAAACAAACATTTAGTACATATCCTAAAGATGTATCATAACTAAATACTTATTTTACATAAATTGTAAAAAAAATCTTGTGTACAAGGTGTACAACACCCTTTTCCTAACATTCTCTCCCTTGTATACTATAGACATGCAAAATTAGCATTATGCATTCAATTAGGTCCATTCATCAAGTAAACCAGATTCACATCCATCCACCCATCAGGTAAATCAGGTTCATCATCCATTTAAATTAAATAAATTAATTTTAATCAAACCATAACATTTCATCTTTCATAAACCATCTTCTAATTTCATCTCAGGAAAATTAATCCACCTTTATCTTGCATCATCCCTTTAAATCAAACATTTATTTAATTAAATCCCAAATGCATTTTCCATCCCTTTTGATTTAAATAAATCAAATATTCAAGTCAAATAATTCAAACTCACCTAAACATCATTTAAGCTAATCTAAATCCTAACCTAACCACCCATCACATCCTCTAGCTTTTCCCACTTGCACCAATAAATCATTTTAACTCATTTATAAATTCATCATTTTCTTTCAACTTGGCATAAAAATAGAATATTCCCTCAAGTTTGAAAAATGAAGAGAAGTTGACTTGTCCCTTCCAACATTGCATTAACTTCTCTATTTCAAGTCAAACTCAGCATTAACTCTCAAATTCAAATTTGAATCTCCCCCTCTTGGGCACATTTGCCAAAACTTGCTCATTCCTCATCCTATCACAAGTTGACAAGTGGCTTCATCTCATTGGCCAAATCTTTATCCCACATTTCTCTCTCATAAACATTCTTTCAACTTGAGAATCTTTAAATAGAGGCTTCATCCTTCAACAAATCCTCCACAACTTGATCTACAAAACTCATGCAAAGTCACTCTCTTCAATTTAGAGCTGATTTTGTCCATCTTCAAGGCATTGCATCCTCATTGTTGACATTATCAAGGGTTGGGAAAGGTTCACTTCTCACAAGTGACACCAATCCACTATGGAATAGATTACTCACTATGCTCCTTAGGATTTCAACTAGTTGTTTTTGTTATGTTTGTAGAGCATAAGTGATTATTTCATAAAGAATACCTTTCAGTTTGCTTTCTTTTAACTAACTTCATGATGATATACATGGAATAGAGATAAAAGTTGTAGATATTTGGTGTTACATATTGGCGCTAGAAGGAGGGCATTTTAACCATTTGCATATTTTTAGATTCTTAGTTTATCCTCAATGACAGGTGTAAGAAAAAAAAATGCTTGTGCTAAACTCTTCTTGCTGCGGAGGCTACCCATTATGATATGCATTTAGTATTAGATCTTGACTTTGGAATGATGCACTTGTGCCTTTATTTCCCTCATGCCTTATTTGTTTATAGGTCTCATCATGCTTTCTTCGCGCAAAAGTTCCACATTCCATACCAATCAATCACTTCTTTCTCTCTTTTCTGAGTAGTGATAAAACAGTAGGCTACCTTGTTTATTTAGTATGCATTCACTAAAATGCACTTTTATTTCCAAACATCTTACAAAAAAAATTCATGTTTTGTGCTTTTCATGGAGGTCCGTACCCTGTTTCATTCTGGGCGCAGGCAGTAAGAACGCTGGTAAAGGATGTGACTCGCCAAATTGGAGAAGTGAAAGGTCAATACATTCAGTAGTGTGTTGTTGATCTTAGGTCAGGTCGTCAATATTATGGCATGCAGGTACGAATCAAAAAATAGTTTTTGTCACTTCTTCTTTTCTGCCAATTTAATGTGTGCTAGCCATTCGCAACCCACTATCTGTAATATTTCATCTTTTTTTTAATGCATTTAGTCTTTTTCCCACCATAATGCTTCAAGGATAGAATGTAACCTGTAGGCGTTGAATATAGCCTTTGGATATTTCATTTTTTTAAACACATTCAGGCTATGTTGTCCACCACGCTTTGAGCTTGTATTATCCTCCAGTATGCTTGTACAGACCTACACCAAGATATTATTTGCTGCAAACTGCCCACCAGTCCATAGAGATAGGAAATATGATTTTTAGCATTTTGTGGGATTTTTTTGACATTCTCCAGTGTGTCTTGCATAGTTGTAGTCTCCCTAAAGTTGGCCGCCCCTTTTTTTTATAAACTAAAAAATCTTTATCAACCGTCCTCTGCAGAGGCTGCGAGAATTCCATCCTCGCTTATCTTGAAGAAAACTCTAACACTTGGCACCCCACATCTGGCTAGCAAAATTTCACACAATACAAATTCACCCAACCGACCACACATCCATTGTTGTAGAATAGTATACGAGAACACTGGCTTTTTTGTTGCAATTTCCCTCTATTAAAATTTTTTAAGCCTTGTCAGTAAATCCATTTGTGCATATCTTGAGATCATTGCAGATAGGGGGTTAGCAGGTGACATTGGTATTCACATAAAATGCTAATCTATTGACTAGTTGATTGACCTACAAGAACCTGGAGTTGGAGAGTTATTTGTGTGGAAGGCGTGACTTATACACTGCCATAGTTTTTCCATCTTTTTGGGTTGGTAGTTACTTATTCAGTGGGATGGCTAGCATAAGGGAAACATGGGAGGCAATAATCATAGTAATTTGAACCAAGGAGGGCGCGAGGAACATATCTTTGAATGGTTGGGCATTTTGTGGTGTGTAAAATATGGTCGATTAGTGTCTTATCAACTGTCATCACTCATTTATTCAAGTCTTGCAGCCATTGTATTAACTCATTTATTCCAATCTTGCAGCCATTGTGTTAAAGATTTTTGGGATCTGTTTGTCTGCATTCTGCATGATTAATAACTCTTTGTAGATCATAGGTATGATGGAAGTATTTATATCATGAGTATTTACAATGTTTGAAATGTTGAATTTAAGTACTATTGACAAATTTAGAGAGGAGAAGTGGTACGTGCTTTGAATGTTTATTGTTTTCTCTAATGTGCTTTGTCTATGCTTGGCACAGTTTGTGTTTATATTTGGTTGCAACTACTACAATTTACAAAAAATTTCCATGTCACTCACATTTGTTGTCCATGAGATCATATTACTTTGAGGCATTCTGATGAACAACTTGAGTGCCTTGTATAAAGCCCGAGTGTTGATCTCCTAGAAAACTACTTGATTTCGTTTCCCAATATTGGAGTTGGAAGACGTCAAGATCATCTTTATCTGGTTGAGAAAAGAAAGGTGGCGATTAAGGAATGTAGCATGTGTCTGGACATTCCAGAAATTTAGCCGCTAAACATGGTCACTAAATGTTGTGAGTACAGGATGACAATAAGAGCATCTTGCATGGACACTATGTTTTTGAAAATGGGAGGAAAGCGATGGATAGATTTAAGCTCCATGCAATGCTTCTGCCTTACGCAAGTCTATAAAGTGGCATTACGAATTTGACAAATTAGTTGTTAGTCGCTTTCAAATTTTGAAACTCACATTATCAAATATTTTCCATGTCTTGGACTTTACCAAGTAGTCATGTTTGTTAATGTTGTGCATTAGCCTTCACTTTGAATTTGATATGCAACACTCTCGATGCTCGCGTAGGTTGTGGAATTTTTTTCTTACACTTCCCAATAGCATTTTCTTGAAAGTGTCTAGATCCTTTTCATCGAATCCATCCTGCACATGAACCATCTCTTTTAGCCATTCTGTCAATAAGTTCACGTGCTACAGGTGGATGTTGGTCAAAGGTTACAGAATTTAGTTTTACACCTGCCAAATGCATTTTCTTGAAAGCCTTTTAAGATCATTAGCTGCTATCATTTAATGTGCCTTTGCTTAAAAGTTTCTCATGCCTTTTATTAGGTGTTTTGGTAACTTCCCTTGGCTTAAATTCAACCCCAGCAATAGGTGCACTATTACTTGCATGATTGGCATCTATGAAATGACATTTGACTTAGTTAATGAGTTCTCCACTATTTGATGCCTTCAATGAACTGTCTCATGACCCATTGGCATACTGGTTTTAAGGATAGCTCATACTGTTGTGTAATAAAATATGGCTAAAGTCTTTTATGAGTTGAGTAGCATGAGTTTTAATTTGGACATAATTACAATTTTAAATCACTAACACATGATCTGGACGAATAACAAAGCTTTATTCATTTTAGATTGAAAATATCTCTCTATTTATGGCACCAACGGTGGCGCAGTAAAGGAAAGGATCTAAGTCATCTCTATTATTTAAAATTGAAGGAAATATAGAGAAACTAAGTCAGTGGATTGTCAGAGGAGTTATGGTTTATTTATTTTTAGATGTTGACTTTTCCTATGGTTCAGGTCAGTCATTATTCATACATATGATGCGAATTCATTAAAATGCAACTTTTGAACATGTCTAATTTAAATCTATTGACTGCATTAGCTTTTATGACTTGAGAAGGTGTGGTATACAAGCAAGCTTTATCGTGGAATGAAGTTATTATCAAAATTTTGAAGGAATCAACATAATATCTGCACCAAGAATCCCCAAAGGACAAATTTCTCTTTGTTTGATTATTTATTCCTTATGAATGCATTCATTATGTTTTGAATTGTATTCATTACATCATTGAAATATTATAATTCTTATTTGTGATAACTTTGTATTGTTTATAGGTTAACATTGGAATCAAGCAAAAGCAATCAGATTGGAGTTGAAGAAAACTAAGCATTTGAGTTCGAAATCGAGAAAGCATTTTTAAATGCTCAAGGCTACCATTTTCTGCTTTCGTTTTCTATTTTAGACCAACTCACTTCTTTTGGGCTCTTAAAAGAAGCATTTTGATATTCATGACAAAGGGGATAAAATGAAATTTGGGAAAACTCACTAGTTTTACAATTTCAGATTAACAAATTGAAAAATCAAATCTTCATCTTTCCTTTGGTACTTAAAAAAAATTGAATCATTGCTTTGAAGGATAAAATGAATGTGTATCTTTATTATTTTGTAATTACTTACACAAAGTAATATCACCAAAAGATGTATGTGCTTCTCTCGCGCCTCACAAAGATCTTGAGAATCAAAAGGATTTTGGTGACATTAAATTGTGTAATTAATTACCCACACACTTCATTTTGGGAACTAAAATTGAACAAAACACTTTACGAGTGTGAATAAACCTATTGCATGTGTTCTCCCTTTGTTTCTAAACAAAGGTTGATCGAACTATGAATATGTTTACTCGCTTTGTCTATCTTAGAGGGTCTGCCTTGGGGAAAAAGTACTCACCCAAGGGAACGACTCAGCCAATAACTCTCTAAAGGCAAGAGTATTTCCAACTGGGATATAAATGTGGGTATTGGAGTAAATGCCAGTATCACGTGGTTGATTCTGATCAGATGGATTCGAAAGGGAACTCTCGCTGTATGGGTCAATCTCCACGAATGGAAAGTCCAAAATAAAACCCTTGTTTGTAGTGGCATATTAACTCATTCACCAAGTTTATCAAAGTGGTGCATTGGAACATAGATTCCAAGAAGTTACTTGCCATGTCTGATCTTGGTTGAAATATAGAGGTTAAGACTTCATTCTTAACATACCTTTATATTTTTTCCTTGGTTTCATCTAAAATCATCTCTTCTACTACGAAGGGCATGAGGCAAGCCCACTAAGAAAAACGTACCAATTGAGCTATGTTGTTATATTGCTTGTGAGTCAGTTTGAAAACACAGTGCTTTGATTAAAAACATTGGAAAACCAACATTCAACATGACCATCAAATCTCAAACCCTTTAGGAGAAGCAAATATCCTTGAGAAAATTCAAATGTTATTGCTTTCCCTTGGGATTTTATCCTTAGAGGTTTCTAAACATTTGGATTTCATCTCAATTTTCTCCTACTAAGGTCAACATTAGGAAACCTTTGCCTTGATTTCCTTGATTTCCACATAATGCATTTTGTGGGATGAAAGAAAATTAGGACATTGGATGTTTAGTTGAAAACCTAATCAAGAAGTGTTTGTGATAAAAAGAATCCATTAAGCAAAGATTGAATCAATTAGACCCCACACATGTGCTTGGCATCTTTTGGTCATATGGTTTTCATGCAAACATTGGTCTTTTGATTTTGAATTACATTTAGAGAAAGGCATGTTCTTCACTAGGTAAGTGCACCAAGATGGTCGCACTTTTGTGGCCAAACAAGAAAAAAACAAGCCATAATGTGTTCTCGTTATAATGCATTCGCGTTATAACATGTTCGCGTTATGTCTTTTTAAAAGAAAAAAAAAGAGAATCCAAATATCATTTCTCATTTCATTTTTTCTGTGTTTTAGCTCCACCCATGGCCAAAAACCTTGTTATACATGCTCGCATTCTTGGAGAGGTGATTTCTTCAAAATTCATGAACAACAATTGGATTTCTTCACAAATATGGCGCTATGACGACGAAGAGATGCAAGAGGTAAGTATTGTTTGGTATTTGTTTTGAATTTTTTAGTTTTAAATTGATTTTGTTTGTTTTAGTTTAGAAATGAATGTTTTTTTTTTAATTTGTAGGAAATCCTCAACCAAATCAACCTCAACAAAATCAGCCTCAACAACAAAATCAACCTCCCCCACCATTCTCTCAATACCCTCCTGGCACTAAAGAAAATTTGAGGAGTGAAATTGATAACAATAGAAAAGAAGTTGAGGATCTTATTAGTAGGTTGAGTGATCAAAATTCTTCAACCACAGAAAGAATACATCTAGCAGATTCATTGAAGGATTTGTTAAGAAATATAAATGCAATTACCCAACAAATATCTAGATGGCAAAATAGGAGGCAAACATTGAGGGAATATTATGCAGACAAATTATCATATAAACAAGTAAAAGATTTAAAGATTACTAAAGGCAATTTGTGCTCTCTATTCACTGACCCTAGAACAAATCAAAATCTCACCCTCAATGCAAAGAGGTTTCATATTCATTGGTGCCACCACAAAGAGATTAGGAACCATTTTTATGACAGATGGTATATGGTCTTTGATTACCCACTGTGCAATAACTATGAAGTCCCCCAATATTTTCTTAGGAAATTATACTGTGAGTTTGTATTGAACCAAATCCTGAATTATTTTGATATGAGGGAGTTTCAGGGGCGAGGTGGGGGGTCAGCAAAGGATAGGCCTGGTGCATAGTTGGATCCTACACGATAGGGGAGACGACCTCTCGCTAGGCCACCTCGTGAGTAGATTGTGATGCCTATAGTTGCAAAGGAGAGTGTTGATGTAGAGACTTTGCAGGAAATCACATCCTTGACTCAGAGTGTCATCCACCACACTAGCCCCATTATATAGTGCAATCCAGGGGAGTCTTCAGGTGGTGGCCTTCGAGGCCATGTGTGTCGATCTTGCAGAGCCACTTGTTTGTATGACCCTACTGACCCTCAGAAGGGTGCTATGCAGGATCCATATGATTCTACGCAGCCTGATCCGTATGCATCTATGGGGATGGAGAGGGCAGCTGACATTCTGCATGATGCATATGGTATTGACAGTCAGGTAAAATTCAACATGTTCATTGAATTTAGTTTATTAAATTTTGATTGTGAAATGCAAGATTAACTAATTTACTTTTATTATTTTAATAAAATTGTAGGGTCACAGTGTTGACCCTGGGTACACCAGTCAATCTACTTATTTTTGCAATACACCTATCAGTAGGGTATGTAAAGTTAGTAAACAGGTATAAATTTATTACATGTGTTAAAAGCATTGTTTTACGAATGGTATTTTAATATGTGATTTTGGATGTTGAATAGGGTGTTGTTGGAGGTTTCAAGGAAACACCTCTGAGTGTGAGTAGATTTGCTCAAACTTTCACTGAGGTAATATAGAATAAAGAGAACTTAAAGTTAATGAATTCTAAGTTTAACCTAGATTTGTGTATATATAGTCATAAGAGTATATGGGTTCACTAGGTTATTATTTGAAAGATTTTAAGAATGGTCCTACCATGATTGTTTGTCTTAGAATTCCTACACTAGCAAGCTATATATAATAAAAATTTAACATGGAACTGACAAAGGTAGAGTTGCATTCTACTCCATCCTATATAATTTTTTGTGATGTCAACTTAACCAAGAATAAGACTATGGATGTCTTACATGATGTCAATGTAACCAAAAATAAAACTTCTA
This sequence comes from Sequoia sempervirens, assembly GCA_007258455.2. Lineage (NCBI taxonomy): Eukaryota > Viridiplantae > Streptophyta > Pinopsida > Cupressales > Cupressaceae > Sequoia > Sequoia sempervirens. Next base: position 97,124 of record VDFB02131233.1, on the reverse strand, counting down.
TCCTCGACCCTATCTATCAGCCAAGACTCCTTCAATATCTCCTAGATGCTTGGCGATGCTTAAGACTAGGTCAAAATACCCTATATTCTCTTCATTTGTTGCATAGCTCATCAAGTTTCCCTAGATGTTCTCTAACTAATCATGATTGCATGGAAAGAAGTTATAAGTACTCATTAAACTCACAACTATTGGAGCCTCCTCAAACTTTTCCATAGGACATGGAAAATGCTTAGAAATGATTAAATTCCCTAATAGGGTGTGGGAGATATTTTAAGAAAACATTTGACACTAATTTGATCCATTGAATTCTTCTTCATTCTTATATATTCCTTAAATATACCCAGCAATACCCCTATCATACCTAAAGCTACTACATTCATGTCCTTGTTAGCTAACATGTAGGTGATATAGTATGGTCCATGAATTTTTCTGTCTTCTTTTTTCATTTTTCTATACAGTCCTCTTTTATCTCACTACTAGGTCCTCACATAAAAAGAAAAGAAAAACATTACTTCTTTTTCTCATCTAAGGCCCCTAAGGTTTTAAACCCCTTAGATGCAAGGATTCAAAGCACAACAACCATGTGGTACAAATGACTAAATCCCAAAGATGATTTGTAGCAATGAAAGAGTTTGGAAAGGTAGAGAGCTACTGCTGGTGACTCAGAGAAAACTTCAGCTTTCAAAAACAAAGCCAATTAGGCTGGCAGACATGTGGATCAGGACAACATTTAGTGGAAGAGGAAGAAAGATGACTAGAACTCTGAGGCCCACCATACTGGATTTTGATATTCAACCATGAGAGCAGAAGAGAGAGCTGATATCATGTATCAAAACATTAAGCATGCATTCTTCCAACCAATGGATAAGGAGATGATTACTTTTCTTCATTTTCATTTGCATAACCATATCACGGTGTGGGAACCATGAAGACCAAGGATGTCCAGTTTTATGTGGAGGTAATGGATGTGGTCCAAACTTTAGGAGGGGCAAGAAGTTCAATGTATGATCTTGATGAATGATAGAAGAGGGGTTGGTCAGACAAACCAGGGGTGCCCTAGTCATGAGTAGGGACCTATAGGTTAGATTGGTGGAAAAACAAAAGCTTTTAAGGAGTCTTACAAGAAAGGCCCTAGAAGCGGTACATACAAGGGAAGGCTCTGCCTTCCTCCCTCTTCCTCTATTTGAACCTCCTTGAGGTCCCTCTACCCACTATTATATCCACCTCTTGTAGATGTTTCACCTCCATGCTCTGAGTTTTTGATTCCTCCTTGGTTTCTTTGGTCATTACCTCTACCTTCAGTAGCCACTACTTATCCTCTTTGATATCCTTTGATCTTTTTCTTTGCCTCCCTGCCCTTAGAAGTCTGATCTTGCTTCCTCTTACTCCTCTCTTCAATCTTTAATGCCAATTGATAACATTGGTGCACTGTTTTGGGGCTTAAGAGAACCATCTCCTCTTGAATGTTCCACTTCAAACCATTGAGATACCTTGCCACCTTCATACTTTCATCCTTTGTGACATTGGACCTCATGCAAAGTCTTTGAAACTCCTCAGTATAAGAACTCACATCCTGATCTCTTTGCCTCAAACTCTATCTCCTCTAAGGCAACTGAATTTCATAGTCTTCAGGTAGGTATGCTTCTTTCCCCTTGGCAACCATTCCCTTCCAAGTAGAGATAGGCTACTTGCCTTCCTTCTCCCTCTCTGTCTGAATGAATTTCCACCAAGTTAAGGTAGAACCTCTTAGTCTTGATTTAGCCACCTTTACCTTCTGTTCTTCAGTGACTCCATCACACTCAAAATGGTTTTCCATTCCCTCTATCCAATCCATAACTAAATCAGCCTCCATCTTTCCACTAAATAGTGGTACTCCTTCAAGTGATTTTGCACTCAAAGCCTTCAATGCTTTCAAGAAGGGATCCTCCTTCAATATAGGGTTAGGTTCAGGGATTCTATCCTCCTCTGCAACCTCTTCTTCCATCAAACCGCATAACATTCAGTGCTTGCTCAAGTTGGTCTAACTTCTCTCTCAATACCCTATTGTCTTCCTCTGTTTCTTCAACCCTCTTGGCCAACTCAACATTTTTCACCATGATGCTAGAACCACTAGACTCTGTCTCTGACATACAAGATCAATCCAAAATCTTTTGCTTGCTCTGATACCAATCTGATAGGGAGAGGGGTTGGAGGAATCAATCATTGATTCCTACTCTAGGCCTTTACTTGTAAGACCTCCTTGGTGCTTTGCTTCACCAATCTAACCTATAGGTCCCTACTCATGACTAGGT